>CM044002.1:67865670-68096023 GCA_024085815.1 Flaveria linearis | reverse complement strand
TCTTATTGTGCAGGGACATCCATTTGACAAGAACAACAATATCTGGATTGTAGATAGTGGATGCTCCGGCACATGACAGGAACAGATCTCTCCTTCACAATTCCAGAACTTTGATGGAGGGCCTGTCCAATTTGGAGGTGAGGCCGGAGGATATATTTCTGGCAGAGGAAGTATATCCAATGGCAGAATAAACATTGACAAAGTTCACTTTGTCAAACAGCTTGAACACAATCTGTTAAGTGTTTCTCAATTCTGTGATCAAAGCATCAGATGCTTTTCACAGAACATGAGTGCATATCCTCAAACCAGGGATGACAATTCCTCCGGAATTGGTGCTTCTCAGATCTCCCAGGAAAGGGATATGTACAAGCTGGATATGAACATGCTTCTCCTATGGGTGAAGTATCATGCTTTCTTTCCAAAGCTGATAGTGATGAGTCAACACTATGGCATAAACGCATGTGTCATGTGAATTTTAAAACAATGAATAAATTGGCTAAAAATAACTTGGTACATGGTTTGCCTAAAAAGGAATTTTTCTGCAAAGATAACTGTGTTGCATGCCTGAAAGGAAACAACACAGATCATCTCATAAATCCAAATGTGTTAACTCTATCACTACTCCATTACACTTATGCACATGGATCTCTTTGGCCCACAAGTATAATGAGCATTGGAAGGAAATACTGCCTTGTGATCGTTGATGATTTTACAAGATTTACATGGGTATTCTTTTTAAGAAGTAAAGATGAACTGCTGAAACTTTAAAATCTTTTATTCTTAAAATAGAAAATCAAATTGATCACAAGGTTAAGATTATTAGAAGTGATCAAGGGACTGAGTTTAAGAACTTCGTTCTTGACTCATTCTGTGACTCAAAAGGGATTGCCAGACAATATAGTGCTCCCAGAACTCCTCAACAAAACGGTGTTGCTGAGAGAGGAACAGGACACTTATTGAGGCTGCTCGGACCATGTTAGCTGATTCAAAGCTGCCTCTAACATTCTGGGCAGAGGCAGTCAGCACTGCATGCTATGTGCAGAACAGGTTCTTGTTTAAGCCCCATGGAAAAACCCCTTATGAGTTATGGAACAAGAGGCCACCGTTCATTGGCTTTCTAAGGTCCTTTGGCTGCAGTGTACCATACTTAACACAAAGGACAACTTGGCAAAGTTTGCTGAGAAGTCGATGATGCTATCTTTATTGGATACTCTTCTAGCTCCAAAGCTTATAGAGTATACAATTAAGAATCAACAATTTGAGGAGTCATCCAACATAGTTGTTAATGAGCACACTCCTTGTGTTAGGGGGAATGGACTTGAGTATATTTTGATTTAGAATTGTTTCCAAACTATTCTAAACCATCTTGTGAGAATGTTTCAGCTGGAACAGGTGCTCAAAGTGATGCTGATGCTGATGCAGGTCAACTATATGAGCTTCCCAGACCTATTCCAAATTCTCCAAGAGCTGAAGGGCAACAAGCTTCAACTATTCACAGATCTGACAGTGTAACTATCTCCAGAAATAGTGAAGCTTCAACAAGTGAATCACTTGATCAACCTCAAAGTTCCTCAGGTGATCCACTACAACACCAGGTTGAGGGAAGTGGTATTCTGAAGGAACAGGCAACTGTTAATACTACTTCACAACCAACCATTGATGATGTTTCTCAATCATTCAATCAGTCCTCATTGAATGACTCTGAAACAGCAGTTGGACAGAGTGATCAAATTCCTGATCAGAATATGTCTAACCTAGACTTATCTCTGCAATTGGAAGTGATTCCTCGTCTTAGGATTCACAACACTCATCCAGCTGAGAACATCATAGGGAATGTATCTGAGGGTGTGGAGAACAAGAGGACAAACTCTCATGGGAATGTCTGCTTGTACTCATGCTTCCTGTCTCAGATGGAACCAAAGAAGGTAGAAGATTCCTTAAAGGATAGTAGTTGGGTTGAATCGATGCAGGAGGAGCTGCTTCAATTCAAAAGACAAAAGGTCTGGAATCTATGCCCACTACCATCTGGTCAAGTACCCATAGGCACTAAATAGGTATTCAGGAACAAGAAAGATGATAGAGGATTGATTATCAAGAACAAGGCAAGACTAGTAGTTCAAGGGTACACCCAGGAAGAAGGAATTGATTATACTGATGTCTTTTCACCTGTTGCAAGACTTGAGGCAGTTAGGATCTTCCTTGCTTATGCTGCATCCAAGAACTTCACAGTCTACCAACTTGATGTCAAGTGTGCTTTTCTATATGGGGATATAGATAGGGAAATCTATGTGTCTCAACCTCCAGGATTTGAAGACCCACAGCACCCCAACTATGTGTGCAAGCTGGATAAAGCTCTATATGGGCTGCACCAAGCACCTAGGCTGTGGTATGAGACCTTGTCTCAGTTTCTTCTGAAGAATGGATACACTAGAGGTACCATTGACAAGACTCTTTTCATCAGAAAGAGTGGAGAAGACATTTTGCTTGTACAAGTCTATGTTGATGACATCATATTTGGTTCTTCAAACGACCAAATGTGCAAAGACTTTGAAAGCATTATGAAGCAGAAGTTTGAGATGAGTTCCATGGGAAAAATGGACTTTTTCCTAGGAATCCAGGTGAAACAGATGAAGGAAGGGTTCTTCATAAGTCAATCTAAGTATGTCTCAGACATCTTAGAAAGATTTGAAATGAAGGACTGTAAACCAGCCAAGACACCCATACCCAGAAACCATAATCTTTGCCCTGACCTTGAGGGGGAGGATACTGATCAACATCAGTATAGAGCAATTATTGGTTCTCTGATGTATCTCACTGCAAGTAGACCAGATATCATGTTTGCCACATGCATTTGTGCAAGATATCAGGCTGCTCCAAAGGTGTCTCACCTAGCTGCTGCAAAGAGAATCCTCAGATACCTCAAAGGAGCACCTAAACTAGGTCTCTGGTATCCAAGAAATAGTGATTTCAATCTCTATGGATACTCTGACAGTGACTATGGTGGCTGCAACATTGACAAGAAATCAACATCAGGAGGATGTCAATTTCTTGGTGGAAGGATTATCTCATGGCAATGCAAGAAACAATCCTGTGTCTCTACATCAACTGCTGAAGCTGAATACATTGCTGCTGCTAGCTGCTGTGCTCAACTGCTATGGATTCAAAATCAGATGTTAGACTATGGGTTCAACTTCATGACTACTCTATCCATATTGACAACAACTGTGCTATCTCCATTACTGAGAATCCAGTAAAGCACTCCAAGACAAAACACATTGATATCAGGTATCATTTCATTAGAGATATTCATGAGAAACAGCTGATAAAGTTAATCAAAGTTGACTCAAATGAACAATATGTTGATTTGTTCATAAAGGCATTTGATGAACAAAGGTTTAAGTATCTTATATCAGCAATTGGGATGATAAACATTGAATAACTACCTCTTTTGAAGACCTTTTAAATGAGTAATGTCTTGTGTCAATACAATTTAAGCCCTGTTATAAAAGATCTTTAAATTATTCCAAGTATAAATCCCTTCCGAAGAGGAATTAACTCTCGGAAGATATTCTTGAATATCTTCCGAGGCCAAATTCCTCATTGGAAATTTTCTTCTCGGAAGAGTTTTTGGTCTCGGAAGAAGCGATTGATTCTATATCAGATCTACTTCCAAAACTTATACAACTCTCCATTTGGAAAGACAACTTTACCTTCGGAAGCAATGCCTGGCTTCGGAAGATAAAGTGCCTTCAAAGGACAATTTTACCTTCGGAAGCACTATCATGCTTCGGAAGAGAAATTGCCTTCGGAAGAAAATTACCTTCGGAAATGTTTTACCCTCGGAAGTAAAGGTTTTTATATGTAACGGATACCTTTTGGGCCCCACTCTGTAAAAAGTAAAGATTTTGTTGATAATGTCAGACTATTTAAAATTATCCTTGCTGTCATCATCATTTCTCAGCCGTAAACCACCATACCACCCACAGTAACCCCAAAACAGTTACCCTATTACCACCACCATACCACTATTCACCCCTTTTTAAATAATCTTGACTTATCAATTTCATCTTCTTTTACCACTTTACAGCCCTAACTGTTCCCTTCACTGTCAAACCCTCAATTTCACCCAAAATTTCAAGCTTACCTTCTCTCCAATGGCGCTAAACCCTCAGCACAACCAAGTCGCATTACTTGACTCGTCAAGGGATGCCGACTTCACCCAAATCATCACCTTTCTCACCGAATCCACCTACCTCACTGCACTCACAGTTAACCCAACCGTATACTCCAACCATATGTCAGAATTTTGGAGCAACGGAGAAACTACAGTGATGAATGGGGTTCGAGTCCTGAGAACCAGAGTTTGTGGCCAAGAGTTGGTCATCAATGAACAGATCATCAGGGAGCATCTCGAGCTTCAAGATGATGGGGCTCCTACTGAGTTCCCCAAGGAAGACTTGGAAGGCACCTATATCCTCATGGGATATGGAGGCGATGTCAGCAGGTCTACAGTATACAAGTTCAACTTCTCTTACCATTGGAGGTTCCTGCTGCACATTGTTTTGCACTGCCTCTCCAACAAATCAGGGGGTTGGGATCAAATCCCATATGAACTAGGATGCCTAGTTCATGGGTTGGTGAGAGGCCTCAGATTCAACTACTCACGATTTGTGTTGAACAACCTAATCGCCAATCTGAGCAGGGATACATTCTTCATGTATCCCCGATACCTTCAACATATAATCAACTGTGAGATGGAACCAAGCAAGCTTGTCTGTGCAGCTGCTCTTCCTGTTCCACACATGAGGCCTACCATCTTCAAGACACTGAAGAAGATGTCCACCAACTTCACTGGACGGTACACTCCATTACCTCCAGAGATGACTGAGCGCATAGCTCCTGGTGACATCCCTGTTCTCCCCACAGGTGATGAACCCACACCAGCAACATCCACCACTATACCAAAAGCCTCTTTACCCATCAAAGCTACATATCAGAGACGCCCCAAACGAACCCTTGTTCAATCTACTCTGATTGAACAAGCTCCTCCTGTCCACACCGAAAGGACTAGAGTGGAATCATGGGCTCCCACTCAGTCCGAGGTCACACCATCCTTCACAATTGACCTCAATGTGGGTTTTGAGCCTCTTCAGTCTCAAACCCCTGAGCCCGAACCCCAAGCCTTTAGCCCACAGGGTGAGTCTCTACACTCCCCTGTGCAGCCTTCTAGGGACAGCCCCACCATAGGCTCAATGCCTGTAGACATTGATCAAGGTCCCGGGTCAGTAGGACTAACCACCCTCTCTTTCACTGACCTTTTACTCCGAACTGATGAAGAGATTACATCTCTCCATGGCCATGAAGTTGATCTACAACACCCACTGAGAGATCAACAGAGCCAAGAGGGATCCCTTGTCTCTAGCCCCCATCAGAAGCCTGCTACTGAGGTGAGTCCCACTGATGTGGAGGGGACTCATGTAGACTCAGCTGCCACTACTCAGAGTCTCTTATTGAGCTCTCAGGACAGTGGTAACATAATTAGGACTGAGTCTACGGCAACTTTGCCCATTGACATCTCTGAAAGAGATGACTCTGAGCAAAGGAAACCAGGGTGCCAAGAAACCACATCTGGTGGTGAGAGTGAGCATACTAGGTATGTTATCTCATCTCCCCGTGATTCTTCCTATGAAGATGAGGGAAGTATGCAACTAACACTTCAGTACTTGCTTTCTAAGGTCTCCAACCTGGAATCACAGGTGAAGATCTTAGAATCAAGGACTGCCACTCAGCAACTTGAGATTAACTCTCTCAAGGCTAAACTAGCTGAGAAACAGACGGAGAGGTCTGTTAGGCATGTACCAATGCAGGTCTCAATGACTTCTTCCTCTAGCTCATCTAGCTATCAAGATGATGCTACCAAAAAGGGGGAGAAAGTTCAGAGACAAACACCTATGGAACCACAGACCCAACTCATTTCCACCCAACAAATCATTACACTACCTGAGTCATCTCAATCCTTTCTGGAGATTGACTCAAGGATGCTTCAAGATCTCTACAGACTTTTTACAAAGTTTGTATTGAGATCATCCTTAGAACAGCCCAGCCCCGACACCACACTTGCATACTTTGGGGCTGAGGAGCTTCAAAGACTGACAGCACCTTCTACCACTGTGGAGGAAGTTGGTCAACCTAAGGTCTTCATGGAACCTGAGATTAGCTTCGAAGGGGAAATGGGGACTGATGGCCCAGCAACTGAAACAGATGGGACAGAATCTGCAGCAGTCTCATCTTCTGAAGCTCGAGCTGAGGCTTCCGAAGCTTACATGGAAGCCTCGGAAGAACAAGACAAGTCTTCCGAGGCCGAAATAGAAGCTGCGGAAGGCTTATTTCAGATGTCCGAGGAACTGACCATCACAGATGTCATTGCTGAAATTGCATCTGAGGTGAGCAGGGAGGACATTTCCGAAATATCTCCAACCCAAGCACCAGCTGAACTTCTCTCTCAATCACAACCCTCCATCCAAGAACCACCACAGTCAAGCACAATCAAAGACAAAGGCAAAAGAAAATTGACTGCGGAAGAGCTTCAGGAGGAGGAGAAGATTGAGAAGGCCAAAAAGAAAGGTCGGTTTCCTACTGAGAAGCTGTTAGCTGCTAGTTCTAAGGCAGCTGTAGCCAATCAGGAAGAAATCAACCAGAGGAGAAGAACAGCACTCATTGACCAGCTCATCAATCTAGGAGCTGCCAATGAGGAAATACTCCTGCTACCATTAGAGGAGTTGGTGACTTTGGAGAGGTCAACCAGGCTACAACAAGAAAGGGAAGCCAGGTTGGCCTTGGAGAAGGAAGAACAAGAGCAGAGGGAGGCATCCCTGAAGCTGAGAGAGGCTAGGATCAAGTTCCTTCTCTCAAGAGGCTTTAGTCTTCCTGAACTGTCTCCACATGATGATGACATGATCCTGCTGCTCCACAACAAAGAGCGGCATCAAATGGAGAAGGAAAGGAAGAAGGCTGCTAGGGAGAAGTTGAAGGTGAAGAGGAAGAGGGAGGAAGAGAAGGAGGTCACTGCTGCCAAGAAGTCAACTGACAAAGCCTGGATGAAGGACTACCTCCGGGCTCATGGCTTCTCTGGTAGGCAAGTGGGACCTATGTCCGAAAAGACACTCCAGCGGATAGTCAGTGAAAAGCTGACATCCGTTTGGGAAAAAGGAAGGAGATGTACAGAAGGATGAAAGGAATGGTCTTCACCCCAGCCACTCAACCACAGCCACAACCCACACCAAAACCAATCCCTTTTCCCATTAAACCCGAACCCACTGATGAAACCTTCACCCCTCAACCCACAACTCTACCCAAATCTACCACATCACCTCAACCACCCAAACTACCCATCCTAAAACCCAAGACTCAACCCAAAACCACTAAACCTAAGCCTACCCAACAACAACCAAGATCATCCCCTCAGCCTCCTAAACATCTCTCCTTTGAGGAAATAAAGTTCAAGACGAGGCTCATCAACTGCACTACCTTGAGCAGCATCTCCTGTGAAGGAGAGGTTATCAACATCACCTATGTTGATAACTCTTCAAGCTCCCTCACCCTAGGCCAATTTCTTGAATTGCCTAGAGATACCTTGGGCCAGGCTGCAAGACTTCTTGGTCTCAACTCCGATACCCTCAATGCTGAGGAGAAGAGGCTAAGAAGAAGACTGGTGACTCTGCTGGATACCAGGAAAGAGGACAGGATTTCTGGTCAATCTCCTGGACCTAGAAATGCAATAATCCAGTGGAGGTTCGATGAACCTTCTCACAACTTTGTTGTGGAAAGGGAGAATGGTGAAACCAACAGGCTCAATGCCACTTCTCTACTGCATCTCAGCAGATTTGATCTTGCTGAGCTTGCAGAGAAGCCATTCTCCAATCCCTCCAACTCTGAGACTGCTGCACACATCAGAAACCATATCAGTGGTCTCCACTTGGCTGAACGAAATAGAAGAGCCAAGATTGAAGAAGAGTTGAAGCTGAAAAGAATGGAAGACAAGGAAAGACCAACCACCAAAGGCACAGCCTTTCTACAGATGGTGGAAGGTCCTGAATTGGAACCAATAGTTCGATGGGAATATGACTATACTTCCCATCAACTAACTCTTTTCAGAGGGCCACAACAGAGGGTACATTTAATCCAAGGTGACAGAGTAGAGGTTCTGTCCACCAAGGACCTGTACAAGATTCTCAGCACCACAGCAGGAAAGAATGAAGACACTGATAAACATCTGCTCTCCTTGGTGCTGAGAGCTTTGAGAAGAAGAGGGAAGTGAAGTTTGGTAGCATCAGCCTAGGGGGAGTTTGTTAGATCATGATAAGGCTGGTGCAACCAAAATCACTTCATAGTCATCTTTTGGTACTACATTCAAAGGCTTCCGAAGCTGAGAAGAGATCTTCCAAAGTCTGAAAGAGCTTCCGAAGACAAAGTCTGATGAAAGAGCTTCCGAAGACAAAGTCTGAAAGAGCTTCCGAAGACAAAGTCTGAAAGAGCTTCCGAAGACAAAGTCTGAAAGAGCTTCCGAAGACAAAGTCTGAAAGAGCTTCCGAAGACAAAGTCTGAAAGAGCTTCCGAAGACAAAGTCTGAAAGAGCTTCCGAAGACAAAGTCTGATGAAAGAGCTGAAGACAAAGTCTGATGAAAGAACTGAAGACAAAGTCTGCTTCCGAAGACAAAGAAGACTCCAAGCCTCGGAAGAAACAGTCTTCCGAAGTATAAGTGGCTTCGGAAGAAGTTATTCTTCCGAAGCACTTTATCCTTCGGAAGACATTGCTATGTCCAGCAGATAAAAGTATGGTCCCTGACAGTCCGCTGCAGACCTCTGATACAGCATGGCATCTTCCTAAAGAGCCATGTTGTTGACCATACTTTATTCTACTGTTCACCTTTTTATGATAGTACATGTTACCAACTTTAGTTGGTGACAAAAGGTAAGTCAGGGACATGTCCTGACTACCAACTTTCAGACAAAATGTCTGAAAGACCTCACCTAGAGTCTTGTAGTATAGATGTAAGGTTATAGGTGTCCAGCTGGTATCAAAGTATATCCGGCTGTAGGTAGTATTATATATATCTTCTCCCTGTAACTCTTTAGGTAAGTGATTTGAGTCCAAGTGTCTTGTAATCCTTTGAGTTGAGAAGCAATATATAAAAGTACCTTGAAAATTTACCTGCTGTTAAATTTTCTTACTAATTGTTACTTGTTATATTGTGATCAACTCTTCATAGACTGCTTGCCGAGTGTTGATTCATAGTGAGTTGAGAGAAAAACCACCCGAAATCCGATCCTGCAATATGTGTATGTATATGTGTATGTATATGTGTATGTATATGTGTATGTATATGTGTATGTATATGTGTATGTATATCTGTATGTATATGTGTATGTATATGTGTATGTATATGTGTATGTATATGTGTATGTATATGTGTATGTATATGTGTATGTATATGTGTATGTATATGTGTATGTATATGTGTATGTATATGTGTATGTATATGTGTATGTATATGTGTATGTATATGTGTATGTATATGTGTATGTATATGTGTATGTATATGTGTATGTATATGTGTATGTATATGTGTATGTATATGTGTATGTATATGTGTATGTATATGTGTATGTATATGTGTATATGTGTATGTATATGTACATATACATATGTATGTATATGTGTATGTATATGTGTATGTATATGTGTATTTATATGTGTATTTATATGTGTATGTATATGTATATGTATATGTTTATGTATATGTACATATACATATGTATATGTATATGTATATGTGTATATACATATACATATATATGTATATGTATATGTATATGTATATGTATATGTATATGTATATGTATATGTATATGTATATGTATATGTATATGTATATGTATATGTATATGTATATGTATATGTATATGTATATGTATATGTATATGTATATGTATATGTATATGTGTATATACATATATATGTATTTGTATATATGTATTTACCCTATACGCCGCGTATAGGGGTATACGCCGCGTGGATAAAAACTCCACAGTCAGCTCACGGTAGGACGGTAAGAACGCGATCTCAAAGAGACGTCTCCACGGCGTATCGTCTCCGATAATAGCAGCAAGACGATCGCGCTCTCCTAGCTCAGCCATAACCTCCCAATCTACGGCCTTTTGATGACCGATCTTCATACGAATAAATTTTGAGCACTTAGCGTGCTCAATGGAACCGGCCTCAAACTGCAGCCAAGGATGCTCAGCAATATGGTCAACAACGTCAGCCTCAATATCAGAATCGGAAGACATATCTGCATAAGAAAACAAATAGGTCAAAAAAACGTATACGTATATATATATACATATACATATACATATGTATATGCGTATGCGTATGCGTATGCGTATGCGTATGCGTATGCGTATGCGTATGCGTATGCGTATGCGTATGCGTATGCGTATGCGTATGCGTATGCGTATGCGTATGCGTATGCGTATGCGTATGCGTATGCGTATGCGTATGCGTATGCGTATGCGTATGCGTATGCGTATGCGTATGCGTATGCGTATGCGTATGCGTATGCGTATGCGTATGCGTATGCGTATGCGTATGCGTATGCGTATGCGTATGCGTATGCGTATGCGTATGCGTATGCGTATGCGTATGCGTATGCGTATGCGTATGCGTATGCGTATGCGTATGCGTATGCGTATGCGTATGCGTATGCGTATGCGTATGCGTATGCGTATGCGTATGCGTATGCGTATGCGTATGCGTATGCGTATGCGTATGCGTATGCGTATGCGTATGCGTATGCGTATGCGTATGCGTATGCGTATGCGTATGCGTATGCGTATGCGTATGCGTATGCGTATGCGTATGCGTATGCGTATGCGTATGCGTTTGCGTATGCGTTTGCGTATGCGTTTGCGTATGCGTTTGCGTATGCGTTTGCGTATGCGTTTGCGTATGCGTTTGCGTATGCGTTTGCGTATGCGTTTGCGTATGCGTTTGCGTATGCGTATGCGTATGCGTATGCGTATGCGTATGCGTATGCGTATGCGTATGCGTATGCGTATGCGTATGCGTATGCGTATGCGTATGCGTATGCGTATGCGTATGCGTATGCGTATGCGTATGTCTATGTGTATGCGTATGTGTATGTGTATGCGTATGTCTATGTGTATGCGTATGTCTATGTGTATGCGTATGTCTATGTGTATGCGTATGTCTATGTGTATGCGTATGTCTATGTATATGGCTATGTATATGTATATGTATATGTATATATATATGTATTTGTATATATGTATTTACCCTATACGCCGCGTATTGGGGTATACGCCGCGTATAGGGTAGCTGCGTATGGGTCACAGGGCCACGTATAGGTCAACCCCGCCCCTATACGCCGCGTATAGGCCTATACGCGGCGTATAGGGTACCCACGTATGGGCCACAAGTCACGTATGGTCACCCCCCTACACGCCGCGTATAGATCTATACGCCGCGTATAGTGTACCCACCTATGTGTCTTCGTCCCCAACCATAGAACTATACGTTGCGTATAGCCCTATACGCGGGGTTGTACTAGCGTATAATTCTATCTACCAGTTTTTAAATCACCCATTATAAGGCATAAAACCCTACTTTAACGTTTAAATCAATGAACGATTAACATAATAATGATGTAGGAACAATAATACGTACCTGGATGTAGAAAAATCGAAGATCAATACGTGTAGTATAGGGCTATAAGAGAGAGTTTTTTTCGAAGTGTGTGTTAAAATGAGAAAATTTGAAAGATATTGTGGTTCCGAGGATCTATACGCCGCGTATGGGTCCATACGCCGCGTATAGCTTATGCACGTTTTTAAATCGACACCGACCTATACGTGGCGTATGATCCTATACGCCACGTATAGGTAAACTGATGTGACGTCGAATATCAGTCATTAATGTCGCATTAATGGTCGTTACCTATACACCGGGCATGGGCCGCGTATGGACCCATACGCGACGTATAGGGAGGTGTCGATTTAAAAAAGTGGGTGTCCCTTTATTAGGACCTTTAAAAAACATCACATGTACATAAGTTGTCATTTACTTATTTTGTAGATATTATCAATGCAGGTTAAAGTCAAATATACTTTTTTGCCGAAATAAATAGTCCATCAATTTTTGCATGTTTATATGGTTGCATTTTGCCCCCACTTTATTTTATGACATAAATTGCAACCGTTAGTAGTTGATATACGACAATATATCAAAACTCATAATTTCAGTATATCTTGGTAATATTAATAATTTGAAATGAAAAGAGAGAATATGCATCATGGTATCTCGCATGTCTTTGGATTTTTAAATGAAACATCATAAATTTGTTTGTCTAATAATAATAATTTTGGTAAGTGTAAGTGGGTACCATGTTTAACATTTATGGTCACTAGAGATTTATGTTAATAACTTGGTAATATGTTGAAAGAACATGATCCACGACCACACGTACACATAACGTGGTCGTTTTTAGTGATGTGGTGATGAAAACACATATATTCTTTAAGGAAAAAACTTTTAGGAAAATTTTATTAATAACCTTTTATATATAAAATTCATATTTTGTAAAGTTTTTATGTTTTTATATTACTATGAATCCTTAAAGTATAGGTTCTTAGATTTGTTATAAATTCAAAATAAAAAATGAAGATGTAGAAAAAGATGGGATCTATAGATGGTGGAGATCGAAGAGAGGAGAAAGAGAAAGAAGGAAGACATAGAGAAAAGACAATGATCACGACATGGTGGTGGCAGTGATGACGACGAGATGATGTTGCGACGAAAAGACGGGGCGGCGGAAAGGAAAGAGAATGATCGATTGGTGCACACTGTATTTTCTATGCTTAAAGATGTTTTTATTAAACATATGTCACCTCATCATTTAATTTGACATAACGTATAAAATGTTTATTTTTTTATTTTCATGTTTAACTTGTAAACTGTCAACATATGTGCAATTATGCATATTGAAACATAATCCAAAATTGTTATTGTTATCTTGAAAATAACAAATAATTGGTGATGGTTATTTTTCTGATAGTGGAAAAAATTATATTGAGGGATTGCTAGTGTTATTTATTGAAATGTGTGTATGGAAAGTCACACGTTTAGGATATGTTAAAACTCATAAAGGGGCTGTTTGACATTGCTTATTTAGAGTGACTTTTAACTTTTTGAAGGAGTGAAAAGACCAAAATGCCCCTCCAAAAATCACCAGAAGTCAAAATTTTTAACTTCTGGTGACTTTGGAGGGGCATTTTGGTCTTTTCACCCCTCCAAACGTTAAAAGTCATTCTAAATAAGCAATCCCAAACAGCCCCAAAATGAAAATGTTATATATTTATAACATGTTACTATCCCGTATATTACACGGGTTGATAAATAAAATATTAAATAGTTAAGTGATAATAATTTATTAATTATAAAATGATATTTTAAGATAAAATTGATTAAAATTACATATGAGTAAAAACTTTAAGTATATTTTCTTTAACTTTTGGTTTCTTAAAAATATTTTTTATTCTAAATCAAACCGTTTTAAAAGATGTCATTTTTAAATTTTTTTTATTATAACTCCGAATTTTAATTATTTTGGTTTATATAAATTTTCTTTTTTCAAAATTCAAATTTATAATACTTCATAGTTGATGTTTTAGAATAATTTTTAATTTATTAAAAGACCTTTTTTAACTTATTTAAAAACTATTTTTAATATAAAAATAAATATTATGATTAGTAGTTAACGAAATAATTTAATAAGATAGAGAAGCGGGAAAAATAAAATTAAGAGGTCTAAAATTTTGTCAACCCAAAATATTTTTTATTATAATAAATAGATTTTATAAAAGTATAGTGTTCTTAAACGTACATAAGACCTTTTTTTTTTCTCTCTTTCTGCTCCCACCCTATGTTTATTTATCACTCTTGGTCTCTATATTAAAATAAGTTTCAATTATCAATTCTAATTTACTCTCAAGTTATAATATTATCAATTCTTTAATTCATGCTTATAAAATAAGCATAAACATTTTCTTAAGCAATAGTACATTTCTTTCACTTTCTTTTCTATTCAAACTTACTATTATATTACCATATTTGTAAATCCAACACTATTATATAATTTTTAACGCCATATCATCTTATAATCTCACACGTTGATTCTCTCCTCTCGCGTTATTACTTTCTGCTTTTTATTTTAAACTAGTTTACAAATCCTTGTATTATATCACTCGTATTATATCGATTGACTTAAATATGAAATAATTAGTAATAAGAGGCTTAAGATTTTAAAAAGAGAAGAAAACACGATCTATATTTATTGAGTAAAATGTCATTTTCGTCCCTGATATTTTGTTGAAATTATCATTTCAATCCAAAAACTTTTTTTTTGTCATTTTAATCACTATAGTTTACCAAATGTTGTCATTTGCATCCACTCAACTAACCCCGTTAAGTTCTCAGTTAAATATGATAGTTATTTAGTATTTTTTAACGCCGTAATTATCCAAGTTTAATAAAATAATCAAATTATATTTAATTAAAACAGAAAAAACATATGAAGCGACTAGTGAGACCAGATGTTTCGATTTAAAAGTTTCGATTAACTCTAAATTATGTTGTTCAATTGAGGTCTGTTGTGACATTTCAATTGATATTTAATGTTTTGTTTAAAAGTGAATCGTTGTTCGATTGATATCTATTGTTGTCACATTTTGTTTGATTGAGGTCTATTGTTGTCACTTAACATGACAATATCATATCTCAATCAAACAAAACGTGAGAACAGCACACCTAAATCCTAAAATAGATCTCTATCGAATAAATGTACATGTTAGAACAAAATATGAAGATTAACTGAATTTAAAAAATATACCCCAATCGAACAACATGAGTTAGAGTTAATCGAATATTTAAATCGAATCGTCCGGTCTCACTAGTCTCTTCATATGTTTTTTTTTATTTTAATTGAATATTAATTGATTAATTTATTTTAGTTGGATAATTAAAATTTTAAAAATACTAAAATACCCTCATATTTAACGGAAATCTTAGCGGAGTTAGTGGAGTGGATAAAAATGACAATATTTGATAAACTACAGTGACTAAAATGACAAAAAAAATTGGATTGAAATGATAAATTCAACAAAACTCAGGGACGAAAATAACATTTTACTCGTATTTATTAGTTGAGTAAACAAAAGCGGGAAAAATCATGATGGTAGTAAAATTTAGGAATTGAAAAAAAGCAGGAAACAAACTTTTGTTTAAGTTAAAACTTAAAAGATAAACGAAAAAAGCAAGTAATAATAATAATAAAAGGAAATAAAATATACGTATTAAAATATATATATATATGTATTATTTATGAAAACAATTATATAATTTGAATTCAAATAACTGATAATTTCAATTCAATGACTAAATTTGAAATTTGGCACGCAGTCTAGAGATCTTTGAATCCCAAGTTCGTTACTTTAAGTTATAATATTTTCGACTTAATTTTATTATTATTTTAAAATGTTTGATAATCTTATATTGGACAATTACTTGTTAAGTATAAAACTAGTCTTTCACAGGATGGATAACCGCCGGAAACCAATTCCGGAAGCCGTTCAACGTCGTATTACGAAGATCTTTGTCACAAACTTGCCAGAGGGATGCAGTGGGGCTGATCTTGCGAGTCATGTACGTGTTTTCGGACAAATATATGACTTATACATCGCAAGGAAAAGAGACAAAATGGGTAATCGTTTCGGGTTCCTGTCTGTACTGGACGTGAAAGACAAATCAGAGTTACTCAGCAATCTTCGAAACATTCGTATCGGAAACAATAAACTGTGGTTCAACATTGCAAGATTCGTTTTAGAAGATGGGGAGATTAACATGCCTAGAGATAATCCAACAGTGACTATCCCTGGAAACACTAATCGTCAGAATGGAACGGTTCCTAAAGGGAAGACGGTTGAATCTGGGGAGTTTTCGTTTAAAGACATGCTAGTAGGGAAGACGGTTAACGTTGATCAGCATAAGAATGGCTTCTCAAGCTTGCATGAGCGGGCTATTGTGGGTAGAATGGTTGATGTTGAAGCCATGAAAAGTATATACTTGTTTCTGCATGAGCATTGTCCGGGGTTTGGTAATGTACAGTATCTCGGAGGTTTGGATTTGTTGATTTCGTTTGATAGCCAAGAATTAGCTTTGAGAACTCTTGAGGCAGCGAAGAAAGATTCGACCAAGTTTGCGTCTGCATGCTTATGGAGAGGGCAAGCTTTTAGCTTTGAAAGATTGGCTTGGTTAAAGATTAAGGGTATTCCTCTTCATCTTTTCACGTAGGAGACTGTTAATTTAATCGGAGGTATGTTTGGTAAAGTAGTATACAAGGCCGCTAAGTTGGAGTCTGACCTGGACCTTTCTTTCGATTATGTTGGTATTCTTGTTGGGGACGGTAAGAAGATATCCGAAGAAATTATAGTGGAATGGCAAAAACGGAAATTTCGAGTTTGGATTGGTGAAGAAATGGGAGATTGGATCCCGGAATTCTATCCAGTCAAAACGTTTGAGGACCAAGAATCAAGTGATAACTCTTTGGATGATGATTCAGACGATGAAGTTATTGTCAAAAATACGCCGGCTTGTGTACCGGAGCCGGAGCCGGAGCCGGAGTTTGAACCGATGCCGGAGAAAATGGTGGAGGATAATGTCATTAATGCTGAAACGGATTTACAGGAGAATATTAATGATAAATTTAATGAGGAAATGATTGACCAATCAAATGTTTTAAATAAGGAATGTTTTTCAAACTTTGTACCAGCTGCAAATTTTAACTTTGAACCGTCAATGATTGATGAACCGGTAACCGCTGACCTGTCAAAAGTTGTTAAAAGAAAGAAGTCCAAGAAGTCTGAGTTGGGCCGGCCCAGCATGACTTATACTAGCAGCAATGAAAGTCAAAGGGTTGTTAAAAAGCCCAAGAAGAACAATAGTGATGTTTTTGGGCTAAATCAATTACTGGGTATTGCTGATTCGGAGCCCACATCTGAAAACGAGTATACTGATAGTGAGGAGGATTCGTTTGACCTTAATACTAAGCCTACTGATGTACAAAGTCCCAACACAGAAGAACTGCTCGCCGAAGATGAAGGTCAAAAGAAACAGGGGGCGTCCAATGAAGCCATAGAAGATGAAGTACCGATTATTATCCTACAACGTAATGAAGCTGAAGCAACCAAAACGTTGGGCTCTAAACTCGGCGTTAATTTGGCACACCAAGACAAGTTAATTATGGATTCCATCATCGTTAAAGGCTTACAAAAAGGTATTAGATGAATTGCGTGTCGATAAACGTTAGAGGTTTGGGGTCTGGTTCAAAAGCGGGTTGGATTAGGAGATTAAAATCGGATTTGGGTATTTCTTTTATTGGGATACAAGAGACAATGTCTTGTAATTTGGATATGGGGGTGGTTTCTAACATTTGGGGAGGTCGTGGCTTTGACTGTGATATGGTAGATTACGTTGGTAGCTCCGGGGGTTTGTTAAGCATTTGGGATCCTAAAGTCTTAATTAAAGATAGGGTGGTGAAAGATACTAATTTTCTGCTTGTGTCGGGTCTTCTTACGGATGGATTAACACGGCTGAATATTATAAATGTCTATGCTCCACAAAATAATGGGGATAAAAAAACTCTCTGGGAAAAACTTTCTCAAGTTTTAACCGGGGGTTCTGGTTGGTGGATTGTTTTCGGTGATTTTAATGCGGTTCGTGAGCCTAGTGAAAGGAAAAATTCTCGCTTTGATCCTGTTTGCGCTCGTGATTTCAATGAGTTTATTGATTCGATGGGGCTTCGTGAATATTGTCTGAAAGGTATGCATTTCACGTATTTGGTTAATAGACGGGGCGTTTGTAAAATGAGTCGAATTGACAGGGTCTTCGTTTGTGATACCATTTTTAATAAGTGGCCTGGTGCATGTGTTAGAGCTCTTAAACGAGAGCATTCTGACCACGCACCCTTGTGTTTGTCCTTGGTTGATAAGAACTTTGGCCCCAAGCCTTTTCGTTGGTTTAACTCTTGGTTGGACCAACCGGGTTGTGAGGAGTTTATTTTATCCACTTTATTGGGCTGGTCTAATAATGGCCTGGCTGATTTGAATCTTATGAAAAAGCTTGGCTTCCTGCGTCGCAAACTCAAAAAGTGGATAAATGATCTAAAAAACAAAGAAAACGAGGACTTGAATCGTCTTTTGGTGGAAAAGGAAAATATGGAACGTCTTATGGAACACAAAGAGTTGGATGAAGATGAATTATGGGTTTGGGCAGAGTGCAAGAAGAGCCTTCAAGAGATTGATTTTTTAAACAACGGGATATGCGACAAAAGTCTCGGGTAAAATTGGCCGCTCTTGGTGATGAGAACACGAGTTTTTTCCACGGTATTGTTAATGGACGTAAAGCGACAAATACTATACCGGGACTGGATATAAAAGGTGAATGGGTGTCGAAACCGTCTTTAGTAAAGAAGGAAGTGTTATGTTTCTTTCGTAATCATTTCAAAGAAGAAGTTCGTAATCGGCCGAGTGTTGTTTGTGAAGGCTTGAATAGCCTAAATGACCAGCAAAGTGTGGAGTTAACTGTCGGTTTTTCAAAGCAAGAGATAAAAGACGCCGTTTTTGGTTGCGGCTCCAACAAGGCCCCAGGCCCGGACGGCTTCAATTTTCAGTTTATAAAGAGGTATTGGGATGTTTTGGAAGGTGATTTTCATCGGATTATGTCCGAATTCCATGAAACAGGTCGGATTAACCATGGTTGTAGCTCCGCTTTTATTACTTTGATCCCAAAGGTTAATACACGTATGGGACTCAAAGACTACAGACCCATTACCTTGATTGGGGTGATTAGCAAGGTCATTTCTAAAATCCTTGCTAACCGCCTTAAAAAGGTTTTGGGTTGTTTGATTTCGGAGACCCAATCGGCTTTCTTATCGGAGCGCTTTATTCTCGACGGGCATTTGGTGGTTAATGAAGTCTTGGAATGGTTAAAAAGGAAGAAGAAAAAAGCTTTCTTATTAAAGATTGATTTTGAAAAGGCGTATGACAATGTCAATTGGCGCTTTTTATTATCTATTCTTTCTCAAATGGGCTTTCCTGAGATTTGGTGTAATGGGATAAAAGGTATTTTGGAGTCATCTTACGTGTCAGTGTTGGTAAACGGGTCTCCTACCTCTCAGTTCAGAAGTGAGAAAGGCTTACGTCAAGGTGATCCCATATCGCCCTTCTTATTTCTTATAGTTATGGAGTGTCTGTCATGGTTGTTGAACAAGGCTAAAGACATGGGTTTCCTCAAAGGTATTAATTTCCGGATTGACAATACGGATCTTAATCATCTCTTCTTTGCGGACGATGCGCTTATTATGGGGGAATGGTCCCGTGAGAATCTTCAAAACACGGCGCGTATTCTTTGTATTTTCTACTTATGCTCCGGCCTTCGAATCAATATCCATAAGTCAAACCTTTTTGGGGTTGGTACGTGTAAGGCCCCGCTCACCGGGCACCTTACTGTTGGTTCTTCATCGCACATATAACGTACATAATGTATATAATCATAAATCAACGCAGCGGAAATGATAAAATATATACATTCTCATTCATTCATAATAGTCATTACATCATTGACTCAATTACAAAATGAAGCTTTCTCTACTTTGTTTCTCCTCATAAGATCATACAGCGACCTCTAGAGGAGATATTAAGTTCAAACATATAAAATTATATTTTTATACTAAAGGATATTCCTTAGGTAATTCCGTACATCGGAACCCTGACGGAATACTCTTGACACACGCATGCAACATATTTCGTTGCATGTGCTACGCGCACGCTGCCAATGCGTGGCGAACTTATCAAAATCTAAAGAAGATTCCTTAAATAATCCCTTTTAGGGGAATACTCAAGAAATCTCATGGTAGCATGCAACGTGATGAGTTGCGCGCGTTATAGACCCACAACGCATGACGTTGCAGCATTATCAAATGGAGAATGCCATCCCAAAAGAGCTGAGTAGCCGCCTCGTGCCATCCTCAGCAACACTACCTGCGAACTGGAAAACACATAAAAGTCAGCGTTGCTGAGTGAGTCCTAGTTTTATAATAAAACATACTTTCATTCTCATTAGCTGCTCTTTCATACATGTGTTCACACATCATACGTACACGTAGATAATATTATTATTATCTCATCATTCATTACTTACGTTCATTCGTGTACACTTCATCCTTCTCGTTTACTTTCATACATACATACTTCACGTACTTTCGTACGTACTTTACTTTCATTCTTTACACACTTCACGTACTTTCGTACGTACTTTACTTTCATTCTTTACATTCATTACTTACGTTCGAACATTCATTACATTCATTCATACTTTCTTTACTTTCTTTCGAACGTTCATTACATTCGGTGACATGTACAATACCCCACTTTCATCATACATACTACTGGTGCTGGACCTGTGGTGGTTAGCCACGAACGTTGTGCACAAAGCTGATCCAGTCACCTGGGTAGGTACGTGCACCACTCATCTTTTCACTTTACTTCTAACATACGTTAGCCGAGTCTCTTGCAGTGCGCGACTGCTCACCTCAGTGATGTAACATTTCGTATTTTTTTAATAATAAAACTGATTTTGTTCGATGTTGATTCCGAGAAATACAATAATCATAATAATAATAATAATAATAATAATGATAATAATAATACTAGTGGTAGTAATAATATAAATAATAATAATAATAATAATAAATAATAATAATAATAATAATAATAATAATAATAATAATAACTACTTTAATAATAATAACAATAATAAGGTCCAGGGGTCATTTGGTGATTTTCAAAACTTTAAAGGGAAGTTTAAACATGAAATGATAACCTTCAAAACCACAGGGGCCAAAAGTGTAATTTTTTTAAAACACACTCCCTTCCCCGTCGAACCCCTTCATCGCCGGCGAGACCCCCGGCATGTCTCCGGCGAGCTTCAAAAGCCACGATCACGCGACTTCTGACCGAACAGAGGCTCCCGACACATCCATGTGGGAGATTCGAACGCGTGCCAACTAAACAATTCCAAATTCGAACGCACGCGATGTAGAACCCGAGCCACGCGTGTCGGACCTTTTGTCAGTCCACAGATCGCACTAAAACTCAAATTAATTTAATTGAATCAGCAGAAACAATTGTATAACTATCACTAATCGATCCCCATATCCAATTTCACCTAAAACGAACACGCACACATCGTTTGATTCCTTCCAAAACCGCGACCTGCAACTCAACTAACAACCCATCTCCGCTCGATTTTAACCACAAATGATAAAGGGCTTTTAATCACGATCATCATACGAAGCTTCATACGAAATTAATTTGAGTTTCATCACGATTTGCTCATCATTCGATCACCTCCCCTGCCGCGACCTGTTCTTGAAGTGTTCTACATCGATTGATCACCGAATCGGGTAATTACATACACACACACACTCGTTTAATCATGGGAAACAAAAGCCCCATGATTGCAGAAGCAATCAAAGTCGAATTCGGGTTCGATTTGGGTTGATTCAATCTAGGGTTCATAGGGTATTTGGGGAAATTGGGTTAAGAATGTTTAAAACCTATTGGAACCCGAACCTAACGCGGTTGTGACCTTGGTTCACTGGTCCCTGCACCCATTGCAATCAGTGAGGTCCCGGGTTCGACCCCGGGCCACCTCAACCAATTTTTTTGGGGCCTTTTAAGCCTCCAAAATTATCAAAAAAATTGTAAAAATTATAAAAATATTTTTACAAACATTAAAAATTTTTAGAACAATTTAATTAATTACTGAAATTTATTTTTAACATTTTACCTATTTTAATAAATGTTTTAAATAAATAAAATTACAAATAATACAAAATTATTTAAACAAAAGTGAACTTCTAATAATAATTTAATTTATTAAATTATTATTTGACACTATATTACTCTTGATTATTTCAAATAATCGTTATTATTGTTTTAATTATGATTAAAATATAAAAAGTGATATATTTAAAATCATTTCAAATAACAAGTTCATTTCTTTTAGTTATATAAATAATCAAATATTTTAATTAATTATCATATAATTAATTATATAAAATTAATTATTTGTCTTTCCACACTTTAACTATAAACCAAACAATTACGAGTATTGATACAAATACATTTATTAAATTCTAAACGTAATCACATTCAACAAATTTATTTTATTTAGTTATGGACATTCAAACTAAATAAGATTAGTTTATTTAAACTACTATTCAAACCAAATGGAAATTCTAATACATTCCCAAATTCCCAAATCATTGTTATTCTAACTCGAGACACCGTTCCTTAGGTTAATCGTAAGGAAATCGTAGGCGTCTAACCTATCACATTCAAAATCCAATCTCATCAATCAGGTGAGTATTCATATCCCCTTTTTATATCATTTCCTATTTGGGGGAAATCATGTGATACAATATATTCAAACATGATATTCTATTGTTGTTTCATTCTAAATTCATTCAAGACAGGTTACGTTATTACTTGCAATTACGTGAACATAATATGCTAAACTGGACGACATTAAACCCTAATTCAATCAATCAATCAATCCTGGCAACAATGTAGATCTACTGGTTTGGATAACCCACCCCATATGAATAGTCGAGTGGTGATTGTGCCAGAGGCAGGAGTTAAACTATGGTGTATGTGTGGAGTCTATTATTTGCAAGTGTCAAGTCAAGGGGTTGTTATTGTGTCAGTTTATCTATATGTTTTACTATTGCAATATAAGTCCTAACGTTACCTTGTGAATTGGATTATTCTCAATCAATCAATCAATCTATATGTATATTCAAAACTATGACTACTCACCAGCTAATTCATTAGCTGACTTTATTTTCTCACATGATTTCAGGTTAAGCAAGATAGTGGACTTCTACCTGCTCATTTAAGACCCGGACTTAGTTAAAATAAAAGACAATTACTATTTGTGGTTACGATTGTTGTATTTGTGTATGTTGAACTTATATTATCATGTAATCTGATTTTAATATTATTTCCACTATTAGACAACCATGTGTTATGAACAATCAATCATTCCCTCGTCCGCTCCGATGATTCCGCCGTCGGTCGGGGTGTGACAAGTGACAATCTTATGATTGCCTGCTAACCGAGTCTCTTGCAACACGAAGTTGCTCACCTCATTATCAATCTCAATGATTGACCCGATGTACATCCTTCGGGGTAGCTAACCCGTACACCGTTGAGCTAACACCTGCCAGGGGTGTGCACCTCCTTCATTTTGCTTGCAAGCCTTTCTTACTCTCTTTCATTAATGCATGCATTCATTCATCATGTTCCTTCTTTCATTATCTTTCACTTTACGTTCTTAATACATTCGTTTCTTTCGTTCATTCGTTCACGTAAAGTTATTAAAGATAAAACACATATACATAAGGAACATACATACTTACATATCATCAGTATTCACCATTTATCATGGCAACATCATACTAACATACATACATCATACTAGCATACATACATCATACTAGCATACATACATCATACTAGCATACATACATCATGCATACACTTCTACATTCACTCACATCAGCCCTGTCCGGGCGACTGAACTACCACCAGTCGCATGTCCTCCATGCGACAGGGTCATGCGATTGGGCTATCATGCGAATGGGTACTCAACCGTGCGACTGAACTTCCTTCCATACGACTAGACACTATGCGACTGGGTTATATGCGACTAACTCTTAACCGTGCGGCTGAACTACTCTGTGATTGAACTCATGCGACCGAAACTCTCAGTCGCATCACCTATCGTGCGATTGAGACTCAATCGGGCGGCTGAGTCTCAGTCGGGCGATTGGACATCACTATCACTCATTCGGCCGAATGGCCCTTCAGTCGCATAACCCTAACTGGGCAGCGACTGGAGTTCTTCATAAACAGCAGTCGCGAACCCCCGCACCCAAACTCGTCTTAAACCCATTTTTAGCCCAAATCAACCCTCCCTAGCCTCAGGGATTCATACTAGGACATCATACAAGCATATACAAGTCCTACTACTTACTAGAACACATTACTCATGATTTTACCCAAATGGGTCAAACTTACACTATCTCAAAAATAGGGTTTTAATGTGTTTCCAGCCCCAAAATCGTTAGAAAACATGTAAATGAGGGGTCCTAGAACTCACATTGTCAGGTAGGAGTTGATGAGCTTCGATTTGGCTAGCTTCACGATCGATCTTGAACTCGGGCAGCACTTTCCCTCTCTTCTTCTCTGTTCTCTGTCGCCCACTGCTCTCTCCCCGACTGAAAATGGGGAGGAGAATGGAGCTGCTCCCCTTTTATACCCACAGCTCAGTCGCATCTGGTCCAGGGGCGACTGGACCTTCAGTCGCATCAACACTATGCGATTGGACCCCAATCGCACGCGTTCCATGCGGCTCATACTTCATTCGGGCGGTTGAACTCCAATCGTGCGGTTGAGCTTTAATCGGCCGAATAGCCATGCGGTTGACCTCCAGTCGCATAAATCACAGGCGACTGAGGCTCAGTCGCATAGCCTGCCAAAAAGTCAGACTTCCGGTGTTACAGTACGCAAGATGGCGAAGTGGATAGCATGTTAGAAGTTTTGGGGTGTAGAAAAGGGTTTTTTCCTTTCGTGTACTTGGGGATTAAAGTGGGTGCTAAAATGACGCGTATTAATAGTTGGGATATGGTTTTGAATACCATGAAGAAGCGCCTATCTAGTTGGAAAGCGAAGCATCTATCAATTGGTGGTCGGCTTGTTCTTATTAGAGCCGTGTTAGAAAATCTCCCTATCTATTATCTTTCCCTCTATAAAGCTCCAAAGGCGGTTATAGATAGTATGGAGAAAATTATGAGACGATTTTTATGGGCGGGTGGTAGTGATGAGAATAGAATTAATTGGATTGCTTGGGATGTTATATCTACGCCTAAAACGGAGGGGGGTCTTGGTGTTGCCAAACTGGAAGACGTTAATGACGCGCGTCTCCTAAAATGGGTGTGGCGCTTTAAAAATGGGGGTAATGGGTTATGGAAAAAAGTGATCATTGGTTGTCACGGTTTGAGTAGGAAATGGTCATTCCTTCCGTGTACGACTTCGGCTAGTGGTTGTTGGAAGCAAATTGTAAAGATTGGAGATAAGAAAATTTGGT
Source organism: Flaveria linearis (assembly GCA_024085815.1). Classification (NCBI taxonomy): domain Eukaryota; kingdom Viridiplantae; phylum Streptophyta; class Magnoliopsida; order Asterales; family Asteraceae; genus Flaveria; species Flaveria linearis. The sequence goes on along the minus strand of CM044002.1, from coordinate 68,070,675 downwards.
CCGGAAAAACTCTTGGAAGCTACTTTGAAGGTTTAGTGGGAGACGGATCTATCATTAGTTTTTGGATGGATTCATGGTTGAAAGAAGAACCGCTGCGGCTAATTTACCCTCACTTATTCAGGCTTGAAACCGATAAATGGGCTGTTGTTGCAGATCGGTTCGAGTTGTGAATGATGTTAAGACAGTGCAATGGAATTGGCGTAAGGATCCCTCTAATGTAGCTGAATTAAATGAGCTTTTTAGTTTGTTGGAGGATATCTATGATTTTACTTGGCAAGGGGGGGTCGACAAATGGAGTTGGAAAGCGAATGGGTCCCTGTGTTTCACTGTTAGCAGCGCTAGAAGATTAATTTCCAGCTTCCCAAGACCACCTGTGGATCAAAAGATGGAATGGAAGTGTTGGACACCACTCAAGTGTAAGATTATGGTTTGGAGAGCTATCCGCAATCGTTTGCCGACTAAATCGATTTAATTAAACGCGGGGTGACCCTTCAATCTGATCTATGTGAGTTTTGTGATTCGGTTGCTGAAACGGCTACACATATGTTCACTGGTTGCTTGTTTGTTGCGGAGATTTGGAGCCGAGTGGAGCATTGGTGCCGTTTGAACCCGTTAATTGTTTTCGATGTGGTGGACCTGTTGAAGATTACAAAGCAACAAACGCTATCCAAGCAAGCCAGGAGCATGTTGCGAGGTATCACCTTTACAACGTTGTGGACCATTTGGAACGAACGTAATGATCGCATCTTTCAAAAGAAAAGACGTCGAGCCGTGGAAGTAGTCGAGAGCATCAAGATGACTTCGTATTTTTGGTGTAAAAATAGAACTAAAATGAAAGTTGTAGATTGGAATGCGTGGTGTAAATACCCGCTTGATTTGATGTAATCGTTTTTTGCCCGGGCGTCCTCTCTTCGAGGACTTCCGGTTGCGTTTTTGAATAAAATCTACCTTTCAAAAAAAAATCTTGTATTGAGACATTAAAAAACCTAACAGAATAAGTGATAACATCTGAATCACTAAAACACTCAACATAGTTATAAAATTTACATATTAAGAAACTCAATGAATAATTAAAAAATACTTGTTAAGTGAACCAATGTTCTTTATGTTTGATCGATTCAAAGCTAATTTATTAATGAATCATCAAAATTTATCAAACAATTCCTTGGAGCTAAATCTACCCACGTCTACCGTCTCAGATGAAGTTCGAACCTAACAAGTAACACAGCGAGGAGTTACACCTTTACCATTGTTAATGATTGATCGGGTTATTAACTCAAGATAAGGTCTTGATGTTACAAGTTACAACAACCCTGCAACCAGAAAACAATTTTCACTGGGACTGTAAACAAATCGAATGTTCAACAAACAGTTCATAAACCGTTCGAAGTGAAGTTCGTTTATGTTCATTTCTATTCATTTGTTTATATTAATTCATGTTCATTCATTAAATATTAATCTATATATTTTATAACTTTTATTTTTAATTAATCTACCTAATTTTATATCTTTTAAAGTTTTATTTTTTAATCAGCTTACGTCTATACTTTATAATATTTATATCCGTGAGCGTTCGCTAATATGATGTCAAGCGCTTAACTTTAAATAGCATATGGTTATTTGTGTTAATCAATTGTTCGGTTGTGTTCGTGAACAATTTAGTTATGTGTTCATGAACAAGCCCAAATTTTAATAAAACGAACCCGAACAATAGTTTCCATTTGGTAAGCATTCGTGAACCATTCGTAAACACTTTTAATTCTCAACAAACAAACATGAACGAAACTTCTGTTGGTCTAAACGAGTGTTTGACAATTTTAAATGATTAAACTTTAAATCAATATGAGATCTGAACCATTAAATACTGAATCATTAAAAGTTCTGAACCATTAAATGCCGAACCATTAAAAATTATGAATTACTAAAGCTTGTATATTACTTAACTAATGCTTTATCAGCGACAAATGTCTGAATTACTCGTACATTTACTCGTGCACAACCATTGAAACATTTGAACGATTAACAAAAGCACCCTGACACTAATATCCACCTTCTTTCTCGCCCTCGACGATCCACCACCTATATTCATTATTCTGCCCCAAAAACTTTCATCTGATTACAATTGAATTTCTGCAACAATTGCTCACAAATCAAATCTGTAACCTATGGCGACAACCTTACCGTACGCCGATGCCGATTCAACCTTAAGAGCTATGTCCGGTCGGGCCGAGGGATTTGGTCGTTTTGCTGTCGGTGGCGTTCATGGTCCTGTGCATCACGTGACTTCATTGGCCGGTAATTTCTATGATTTTTCATGATTTGTTTCATGATTCGATGTTATTGTGAGTTTGAGTTTTTCATATGAGTAAAGTTTCTGTATCTGATGAATGATTTACGTGTTAATATATCAGCAAACTGTTGGTGTACCTCATTTCCTAGGGTAATTTTGACTGTTGTTGGATGTTAAAATAGCTAGTTTTCAACTTCAATTTGATTTTTAGGAGCAATTTCTGGCGGAATTGAATGTAATTATGTAAATGTACAATGTTAGTTTTTACTTTTTAGTTCGACGCTATACTCTATAGGAAGCGATAGTTTGTTGAAAACCTCGAGAACCGTAAGCCTGAGTACATAATTACATATCACTGCAATGGAAAATAGTAAAATTTAAAAACAGTAATTGATTTATTCGTTTTTTCTTTGATTTTATCTCCTCTCTTCTATTTCTTTTTTTTTGTTGTTGCTATAGCCTATAGCAATGTGCACGTATGCATATACATGTGCATATGGTGTATATGTGTATATGCGTATATACATTTAAACAAATGACTATCAAGTATCAATATCATAACCTATATAAATAAACCTTAAACATATCAAAATCTGCATTCATAATAGTCATTTGATGTAAAATATAGTACACGGGTTAATGCGGTTCTCAACATACTATTACATCCGAAAAGAATGCCCTCTTTGCACCGATATTCATATGTGTGTGTGGCACGTTAGTTTCAGATTTCAGAACTAATAATATGTTGAGGCCCGCGAGAACCGTATATTGCATTCGTACATGGTGCTCAAAAAAAACTAAAAGTAGTGGGAGAGAGAACCCTACACATTTAGACCATATGCAATGGTAATGCCCCTTAAGGAGCATTATTGACACATAAACATCACTCATCATCACTTTTTTGGGCAAAAAGATGAGTAATGGTTAACCCCCCGTAATGCCCCTTAATCTTACCTAATAATGATATTTGTGAGATTTTATGGTGTTATGGTGGAAAGCCCCCCACCTATAAGTCTATAACGCCCCTATAATGCCTATGAGGTGTTGTAAGGGCGTTTTAAGATGCTATAAAACCCCTTTAATGCTCTCTTAATGCCCCACCACGTTCGGTCTTAAAGCAATATGTATAAACATATTATGTTTTTTTAACATATTATTGGTTCTAAAAAGGAACGCCATGCATGTATATTCAGTTCGATAGGTACTAGGTTAAATATGTGTCCATTTGTGCTTAACTATCTTCAATACACATTGCTTTCTTCAATCCCTCCAATTTCTCCAAACACTGTTCAAATGATGGACTTGGACGTTTACATACTTGAAATGCATATATTAATGAGACAAGAAGAGAATCTTGTAGCCTTTAATCCATTTCATTAATATCGACAACACTGATTGATTAATTCAAGTTTTAAAAGTTGTCAAAGGATTCTTAGGGTATCAAAGATTGCTGTAATTTTCATGGGACTTGCAGTAACACCTTAGAAATTGTTCATGACAAGTACGGTGTACTAAATAATAAGATTAAATTCATTGCTACATGGAAATATTATATGTTTATTCGTTAGCGTTACTGCTTTTGCTATCGAGCCAGGGGTCTCTTTGGAAGCGGTCTCTCTACCTATCTGGATAGAGGAAAGACTTGCCACCACCTACCCCTCCCAGACCCTGCTCTTGAGTGGGATATACTGGGTTTGTTTGTTTGTTTGTTTGTTGTTTCTACATGGAAATAGAACAACTTTTAAGGAAAGCAACAACATAGTTTTTGTAGATCTAAGTGAATATCCTGATATTTGTACTTTCAAGTATGTACTTTGTACTATGTTATGGTATGAATGATGTTTATATAGTTTATGTATTGGGAATGTTTCAAATTTTATAGTTATTTGGATTCAAGTAAACAAAAGGTAATGTTTATCCTACGCGTCCAGCTCTTATGTCTTATCATCATGTAAGTAAACTGGTTGAGCTTGATAATAATCAAAACTGTAGTCATTTGAGCTGAGCAGATTTTCTTGATTTATACAATGTAGAACAGTCACTCAGAAAATCTTCAAAATGGGAAATGGACAGAAAGATAATAATATTAACTTTATGTTGTATTGATGAGTGTGATTTCGGTTTTGTTCTTTAGTGACTTGCATAGTTTGTAAGACAGTAGAGAGGGTCCAAGTTGTTATTAGACTTGTTGAGATGTTATCAATTTATCATTAACTTTATGTTGTAGCAATGTCTTTGTAGATGACGGGCCAGGATCACTTCGTGAAGCATGTCGCAGGAAAGAACCATTGTGGATAGTTTTTGAAATATCAGGCACTATTCATCTGTCGTCCTACTTGAATGTTTCATCTCATAAAACCATTGATGGCCGTGGGCAGCGTATAAAACTTACTGGGAAAGGTTTAAGGTTAAAGGAATGTGAAAATATAATAATATGCAACCTTGAGTTTGAAGGCGGTAGAGGACATGATGTTGATGGTATTCAAATTAAACCAAATTCAAAAACATTTGGATAGATCGTTGCAGCCTGCGTGACTATGATGACGGACTTATAGATATAACTAGACAAAGCACAGATATTACAATTTCCAGGTCGGTCTTGAGTTTTTTTATAAGATTTCTGATGAAATGTTGTTGATCATTGACAAAACATAGGTGTTAAAATTTCTGTTATTCTTCCTTGCAGATGTTACTTTTCAGAACATGATAAGACAATGCTTATTGGAGCTGATCCAACTCATATTGGTGATAGATGTATTAGAGTGACTGTTCATCATTGTTTTTTTGATGGGACCAGGCAAAGACATCCTCGTCTTCGTTTTGGGAAAGTTCATCTTTTTAATAATTACACCAGAAACTGGGGAGTATATGCTATCTGTGCTAGTGTTGAAGCACAGGTGCGTGTTACTTTGGTTCTATGGAGGTGGAAATTGGGCTGGCCGGGCAGGTTGGGTAAACATTGAAACGGGTAATTTTATGCGGGTCGTGGTTGTGTTAGATTAACCCAAAACACTTTTGGTCCAAAAGTATATCATCATCATCGTTATTGTTATTATTATTTTATTATTATTATTGTTATTCTTATTATTATATAATTAGGATTGACAAACACACATACACATGATAAACTCACAAAATGAAAATTTTGAACTTGGTATGTTCATAAGTGTTGGGATTTTATTATGTTTCATGAATGTTATTCTAGCATAGATACATTGAAGTAACACAATCATTTTATGAAAAGGAAACCAAACAATTATCACATGTAACTATATTAACTGTTCCCTTACAAGTTCAGATTTGCAAAGTCATTTGTAATTTACAGCTCAAATCAGGCTCTATTTCGTACAAGAAATTGTTGCATACGAGTAGGAGATTACATATTAAAGTTCAAGTTTTATTAAGTCGCTTTGTATTGTTGTATTCTTTTTTCTTTAGATATACTCTCAATGCAACATCTATGAAGCGGGACAGAAGAAAAGGCTTTTGAATTCTATACTGAAAAGGTAGCTTCAAGCAACTTTGGCTCCTAACTCTATAAAGTTGTTTTTACTGCTTAAATGTATGGAAAAGAACTTTATTCACTTGGGGAGTTTTAGCAACTAGTATTTGCAGTCCAAGTTTGCTGTGTTGTCAAATTGTAGCAAATGGAGTCAAAGTGCTTTGAAATTCTTCCATGTTTACCCCCTAATCTTTAAATCTGTATGGAAGTTTACATAAAGAGCCGGAAAATTATGAAATGATTAGAATTTCAGTATTCAAGATTCTTAAGGTGATCCCATCATATGTTATTGTAACGTTGACATATCAATACTCGAAGAAGAGAGTTATTGGTCACTGCCTAAATGTTTAGCAGAAACCACTCTATGTATATGTTCAAATCATTTTCTTTTCATACAACAACTATTTGATGCAAAATTGGAGTTAGTAATGTCCGTACCTTCGACCCATTTACTTGTGAATGGACCAATTCAGCTTGTGTTTTATCTCTAATAGGTGAAAAACAAAAGAAGATGAAAGGAAAGAAGTCAAATGGGTTGACCGTGTTGAAAGTCACCTGAAACTTATTATAGTTAAAAAACCTCCTAAACCATTTTGTTTAGAAAATAATATTATTATTGAACTAAAATATTTTCTGTAATCATATTGATTTTTAGGATATTAATAAACTCTTTGACCCCATTACCCGACCTGCCAATTTTCCACCTTATGTTCATCTATTAGCATTTGTTCAAATTTTGACGACCATGACTTTGGTTGTACTTTCTTAGGCAGCAGATAAGGAGGAATCAAGATCAGGCTTGATATCTCTGAAGGGGACTTGCTCTTGAATGGAGCTCAACCATGTCCACTGAAAGAAGCCAACGGAGAACACATGTTCCATCCTAGTGAGTTTTACCCAATTTGGACAATGGAACCTGCTTCAGATTCATTAAAACACATTCTCCATATCTGCACCGGTTGGCAATCTGTTCTGAGACCTGCTGAATAAGGTAATGCCTTTGCTGCTACATGATTTATGTCATAAATCAGGTTTTGCTTCTTGTAATTATTAGTTGTTGATGATATGTAGGAATGAGTTAGAAACTTTGAGCAAAGTATATGAAAGTACACTCAAAGAAGTCTTTATGTTCAAGTGAAACTAGTGAATGTATGATAAATGATTAAGTTGGCCTATTTATTTATAGGGCTAATGTAATAGGCATATAATAATGGTTAATAAAGGTGAATTTTTTTCCAACACTTCAATTGTTATTCAATGTCAACATGCAAACACTATGTAGTATTATACCAATTGTTGTTTCTTAAGATCATTTTTAGGTAATCTTTTCTAACAAAAGAGCTTTTGTGAGGTTTCTTTTAATTGGTTTGATTTAATAGTTGTACCCCTATTGATTTGATCGATTTTAATGTTTTTATAAATATATGCTTCTGTATACCTCATTTTGATCTTGTATATGTCTGTATATGCCTGTTTTGAACTGTATTCACCTTCTTATATGTCTTTATTCAACTTGTATATGCCCACGTTACAACTTATCATACGCCCCTTAAGGGTATATTGAGTAAAATCATAGGGGTACATTTTTAATACCACCCATTAGTCTAAACAAAAATCTAGTGTGATACCCAGATTCCCAAAAAAACACAACGTAGTCACATACAAACTTCAAATTTTTGGCCGCCAATTGATCCATTTAGTACTATGACTATGGCTACTAAAAGGTCCATAATGACCAATTGATCCTGATTTTATCAAGCTTAGCTAACTTAGATTCTAACCTATGAAAGACCATGGGTTTGCTGTCATAGAGTTCCAAGAGTCGACAAGCGGTTAAGATTTGGGTGCTTAAGGCATCTGCTATGAGCCGAAGTCTACGGGCCAAAAACCGCAGACTTTTCAACCCTCTCTCTGGTCTCTCTCCCAGAAACTCTTATCTTCCAACAACAATCTATAGCCCAGGACCTCTCTACTGGAAACCGATAAAGTTCAAGGCCTCTTCATGACACGCGGTCTCCACATTAGCAACCATGGATATGAACCATCGATTGCAAACGTACTTGTAACAAGGATCACCAATCATGAAGTAAATAAAAAGTGTACCTATTCTATCTTAAAAGTGTGATTTGAATTAATCTGTTTATGGATAGCTCAACTTCATTGATTGGATTGGACTGGACTTTGGAGGATAAGTTGCTTATTTTACAAAATGTGATAAGATTTATTAAATATACGGGCGTGCAGAGGGTTACTTCAATCGGTTTTGCCCGCTAATCAAAAAGTACAAAAAAAAGTGCCACTACTGATAACCTATGCCGACCAGTTCGTCATAGTTGGTTTCAATCTTTCAATCAATGACATCTAAGCAGTTTGATTAACCGGCTATTTGGTCTACAATTTCTTGGTCCATAGATCAAATCTTCAAACAGTCCTAATATACATAAAGTATTTGGCCAATCAACTAATAGATAGCAACAAGTCGGTCTAAAATAAAGGAACCACTAGTTGTACTTAAATAAGAAGATTACAATTCACCCTCACATTATATAAAATCCATCGTGCAACTTATAAAAGTTGTCTCTTTTCTGATATTGGATACTCAAAGACATTAAGCTTAGAATTTCCACAACTCACTACAGTTTTCAAAATGGCTGTAGTTCGACTCAGTTAACTCGGTTCAATACAGCTTTGGTTAACAGCAGTTTGATTCAGTCATTTCAGTTATCACAATGATCATAATCAAAACAAAAAACACAAAAGTCAGATTTTAGAGAAATGCACAACCCAACTAGTTCAGTGATTTTACTTTCTTCAGCTCCTAAACCATCAAGATGATTTGATATAAACAATTGTGAACTAAACTCAAGAAGAACAAACGGATTTGTCATTGTGACAAAACCCTAATACAAAGACAAACCACATCTATTCTCCCTTTGATAAAAGTATCAGATGAAGATATGAAGGTGAGATGATGAACAGAAGATTAAAAGGTTTTCCATACACTAGAGCGCTCCGCAAGCTTATGAAAGAAAATTGTTTTTGTTGTGTTCTGGTTCCAGTTTTTTTTCTTAATTAGATCTCAGCTACCTAGATTTTTGGGAACTTTATGGTGTTAAAAAGTGAGACCAAGTGACGTTTGGGAAAGATGTTTGTTACAAAATTTTTTGTGAGAGATTAAGTGGAAAGATATAAAAGAGTAGGGGCTAAACGACATATCCACTAAAGTTATAAGCTGTAAAATGCATTCCAAAAAACAAGTCAAACAAAAAAGAGCAAGATCCAATGTAGAATGTCTTACAACTCATTGCAAACAAACTAACAAACCATTTCTGATGAATTTAGTCCAAAACTTGAAAGTGATTTGAACACCTAAATCTCCTCCTTGATAGTTTTCACCTTATGCCTTGATAGCATACTTCCTTAACGGGAAGTACTTCTCTTTCTTCTTCTCTCTTTCAGTCTTCAACGAAGCCTACATCAAAAGAAAACAATCTGATAAAGGTCCATCGCTCAAATAAAAACACAAACCCAATACGTTATGTGAAAAAAATGTGTTTTAATAGCAAAAATGTGAAGGGTCATATAAAGAGTAGTAGTTGAAACAATATCAAATCACAAACTCTACTTCAACTTCAGACACAAGGAGTTTAAATCCATACATACATCACAAGACAACAAATCCCAACCACTGATATGATGCAATTATATCTTGTGAACTCAACATTATTTCTTGCAAGAAACAATACACGAATCAACATAAAAGCCATTGAGCAGTACCTGATGTTTGGTAAGACGTCGGCGAATGGCTCTGGTTTTCTTTGGGCGCAAATCAAGGGGCAAGTACTTCTTGTTCTTGTAAGCTTCCCTAAGAGCAGCCTTCTGAGTCTGTGAAATCACAGTCAGCACCTGAGCAATCGACGTCCTCACCACTTTTCTGCAAGCATTGAACTTATAATTAAAAAAAATACCAACTTCAAAACCATAAGAACATAAGGTCATTCCAGCAAAAAGATAACTTAAAGGGGCTCTAATCATTAATAAATAACAAAATGCCAAACCAAACCCACAGTTTTAAGCTACTGTACATTAAACACCAGCAGCACAATCAGGTCTAAAAAATTATACAATAAGAAATTCAGAATACTTGATAAAGCACAAGAAAACAAGCCACTTTGAAGATACATTGGAGGTACACTCCAAAACACAATTTATCAAAGCAACAGCCACATTTCAAACAGAGTTATTCTCTAAAAACTACAACTATAAAGCAAAGATGAGCAAACGATACATTAGACATCCAATTCACTAGATTCATAGATTCAAACATGAACATAGTATGCACAATCATACAAAAAAACAACAGAATATTTCCAAACAATCAATGCTGTAACACATTCATGCCCAAAACATAACAAAATTCGACACAACACACAATGATTTCATCTATTGGATGCAAACTGTACACTTTTTATCAAGTGAGAAAATTTAGCAATGAAAATGATTATCATTCAATTGATCTGATAATTTATCAAACTATAGGAAAAACGGAAATAAAAACGATAAACAGATAAGTAGATCAACATATTTACGTATAGAGAGAGGTGTTACATCTTAGAAAGTTTGTTGGGAGCACCACCGGTGACTTTCGCAACACGAAGAAGAGCAAGTTCCGCCTTGAGATCCTTCAACTGAGCGAACAAATCAGCCTTCGATTTGTTCCTAAGCTCATGAACCTTGATTCGCGCTGTATTCACCACCAAATCATGAAAAACAAATCAGTAAACATAAACGAAATCAACCTCAAATAACGAATAGAATCACTACAACATCAAAAGTGAAAGCTTACCCATTGATTGAAGCTGAAGAGAACTGCGATGAAGGTCGGCTTAAGAGATTGAAACCCTAGCTACTATAAATGAACGAACGAAGGATTAGGGTTTTGTATACGTAGAAACTTGGAAGTTGGAATAAAGGCCCATTTCAGCCCATGAAAATCCATAGTTACTTTTCATCTTATATAAGGCTAACATAGCCCAGCCCAGTTAGTGTTCAGATTCGGAACTAGTTTTAGACCGGTTCAGGTTTGAAGCCTAGTGTTATCGTGTATGGTTCGGGTTTTGGTCAATTTCAGACCGGCTCCAACTTAAGATGTTACCGACCGATTTCAACTAAGGATGACAGTCAAACTCGAACCCGATGGAACACCCGAAACTGAAACATTTGAGACGGGTATGAAATCTTTTTGTTATTTTCGCAAGTATAATCGTACAAGACGGATATGGGATTATATGTTATACTCATTTGCCCGAATCCCTTTTCCTAGTTAAACATACCCATTTGCGAATATACCCGAAATAACTTTTTGCTATTTTATACTTATTTTTAGTTATTTTAATTGTATTATAATATCTACTAGTAAATGGATTTTTTAACCATTATTTTTTAAATATATTTATTTGTTTATATCTGGTATATCTGGTATATCTAGTGATGTGTACACATTAAATTATCAGTCCTCTTTTAACATTTTAATAATTTCATACAAACTAACTATTTTCAAAAACAAAAAAAAACAAAAAAAGAAACTAAAATCATATCAAACCATCAAACTTTAATTGGTATTAAACCAACTGTGCGACCAACCCATTCAACCTTAACAGTGTGGATTTTTGTCAAAATCGACTGAAGTAGATCGTAAAAACCCCTACTGATCACTTGTTGTATTTATTGTCGTTTGTTGGAATTTCATGTCACAGTTTGGAGTGTGTGGACAGTTTGGAGTGTTGGATTGTTAGCCAAAAAGGACTACTGATGGTTTATTTCAACAGTTAAAGTTTGTGACAACGAAATGTGTAAAGTGCTTTTACTTGTTTATAATGTGAAACTAGTTATTGTCCGTATTACACGAATTGAATAAACAAAATATAAATAGTTATTAGTAAAATTAATGAATTATAAACGATATTTTAATATAAAATATGATTGACATTACGTACGAGTGATAAAAGATGATATTATTTTTTAAACTTTTATTATTATTTTCTTTTTGTTTTTTTCAAAAAAAGTTGGTTTTGAAACAAATTGTTTCAAAACAAGCCGTTTTTAAAAAAGTGTCATTTTTAATAATTTATTTATTATAACTTTGAAATTTAATTACTTTTGTTTCATAAGAATTCATTTTTAAAAGCCATAGGCTTTAACATATATTGCATTTTTTAAAAGTTTGATATTTTTTTGAAAATGTTTCTTATTTTATAAAAAATTTACGAATTGCATTTGTAGAAAGATCTCTTTTTCAAATAATTTATTTCGTAACATGAAAGAATAAAATAAAATCATTTGTAGTCGATGTAATATTTTTAAGAGAGAGAAACGAAAAATAAAAACTTAGTAGCTCTACAATTATGATATATGACATACAAAACCTTCTTTTATAGATTGATAGATTTTGTGACTTGTCATATCAACTTGACTATTTATTTTTCCAAAAAATCAAATTAGATGTTGATTAATTAATTAGCTTGAATGTTAAGTACATCATTGTTTTTGAACAATAATTGCTATTACTATGAAAATAATCACAAAACATATATGTTGTAAGATTTGAACTCATAATCATGTCGTTAGCAAGTTCATCATTTACCATCAAGCTATACTTCTGAGACAGATACGTGATACGTAGCTATGTGTTTTTGAATTTAATTTGTAACTAAAAAGTGTAACGATTAGGAGTGTCTATAATGCTATGGTGGCTGGTTATTAATGCAAGGATAATTGGTTTAATGTTATAATGGTGGCAAACATATGGTCCCACATCTTTACTTTTTCTTTGTGTGCTATGTGTATGTATATATGCATGCGAGATTACATCTTGATGTACTGATCAACTCAATTTTTATCAATCTTTCTTCTTCATCAATCATCGATCTTTCTTCTTCATTCATCTTACTTCTTCATCAATTGTTATTATTATAACACGTTATCAGCACGAGATGCTCACCAAGAAGATTAATAAAGAAGAAGGTGTCATAACAATCAATGTAAGTTTTTCATAAATATATATAAATTGAATATATAAGTACTATGATTATAATAAGTGCAGGGTATCCTTTACTATGGAGAAATTATAATTTTTGGGACTACTAATAAATATAACAGTTGGGACTACTAACATGTCTAACATTTATTTATGCTCCTAATCTAACATTTATTTACGCTTCTAACTTTTATTATTCTGTCAACTAACGTTTATTTATTTATGCTCCTAACTTTTATTATTCTGTTAACTAACATTTATTTACTCTTCTAACTTTTATTATTCTGTCAACTAACGTTTATTTATGCTCCTAACTTTTATTATTCTGTTAACTACATTTATTTACGCTTCAACTTTTACTTTTATGCCATCTAACATATATCTAATCTAACGATTACTAACATTTATTAAAAGGTTTATTTATAATGCTAAATTAATTCTAATATCTATTTTATTGTTTAGAAAAATGTCGAATCTATCAAAACTTGAATTTATGGCTCTCGATATTTCCGGGGAAAATTATATGTCTTGGTCAGCAAATATCAAGAGACACCTAAAATCACTTGTGGTGATCAAAGCAATAAATGACAATAATCAATTTCGGAAGAAGAAAGGGCTAAAGCTGATGTGTTTATCCATAACACATGATGAATTATTGCAGCATGAATACTTTAATTATGATGATCCATGTGAGTTATGAAAGGATCTAAAAAATAGATTGATGATAATCAAAAGGAAGTTTACTTCCTACTGCCAAATATGAATGGAACAATTTGAGGTTCCAAGATTTTAAAAAAGTAATGATTACATCTGCTTTATATAGAATATGCTCAAAACTAGAATTTTGTGGGCATCTTGTTACCGAGGAGGAAAAGTTGGAGAAAACTTATTCCACTTTTCATGCTTCAATATTAATTTGGCTCAACAATATCGTTTGTTAAAGTTTTATAAATACTCCGATCTCAATGCATATCTCCTCGTAGCAGAAAAGCATAATGAGCTGCTTATGAAAAACCATGAAACTCGTCCCACAGGATCGCTAGCAATACCAGAAGCAAATGTTGCTAATAATTTTGAAAAATAGGAACAAGGCCAAGTTCGTGGTCGAGGCCGTAGCCGCGGCCGTGGTCGTGGTTATTATAATAAAAACCATTTTAGTGGTCATAACAACTTGTTCAAGTCGACCAACAATTTATAGAAGCCGTGGACGAGCGTGGTCGTGGTCGTGGCCGTGGACGAACGTACCACAAAGTAACAAGTTTAACCAGCAAAATAATTTTCACAAATAAAGCCGGACATCTCAAACTAATAATAGTTCGTGTTATAGATGTGGGAAGTAATAACCACTGGGCGAAACTTTGTCGCGCACCTTCACATCTATGTCAATATATCAAGCATCTCTAAAAGAGAAAGAAGTGAACCATGTAGATAAAATTGATGAGGTCAACACGGAACTACACCACTCAGATTTTTCAATGACGGAGAAATTTAAATGCTTTGAATAATAATATTTCTTTTATAATTATGTTAATTATGTTTGTAATATATTTCTTTCTTTTCATGTAACATATTTTGTTTAAAATGTATAATATATGTATTTATTATTATTATTTTTCTTATAATTGAAGATTAAAATGAATTCCAATGGAGCACAAGACCGAACAAGTAATGGAGATTATGTATAGCAGATAGTGGTGCTACACATACTATTCTTAAATATCAAAACATTTTATGAATTGAAACCGACAAAGGGAAATGTCACACCCCAACCTTGACGGCGGAAACGTCGAGGTGCGAGGGTTAAGATTGTTTCCACAGCCACATAACGCTATGTTAAAGTATGAGTGCCATTAATCAATTGTTTTCATCACCACATACATCAATGTCTCAAAATAAATCAAACAAAACAAGAATTCAATCGTCTTTATTAAGCCTAGGTCCATGATCTAGGTTTATGCATTCCTTCAATCATTGCTAAGCTTGCACATTACCTGAAACATGTTGAAAATAAAGTCAACTAACTAGTTGGTGAATTCTCATGGTTTTAAATACAATAAGTATACTTAATGTGGCAATTCTAGTCAATGGTCACAGATAGCAAGTATATAGAACATGCATAGTTACAATCAAGCCTCGACTGAATTATATGAATAAGCATGATTGCTAAGTGTATTTGGTTCCCTAGTGCACAAGCATACGGCTCCTAGGAGTCGGCAATACATCGACTTTAGCACCAAATAGGCTTGTCAGCCCCAAAGATCTAAGACTTCGCTAGGCTAGCAATAGTTAATGATTGCACACGTATGTCACATCTCATATAATACTAAACATATCCAAACAACCACGACTATGTAAGAATTGCACGTGGTAATAAGTATCAAAACGTGTATGTAAGTTTGTATAAGCAACATTTTTCACCCCGAAAGATGTGCAATAATCGTAAAGCGGGGCATAGAACTCACTTGTTTAATAAAGAGACTTGTAGGTGAAATAAGAATAACCACGAATAAGATTCCAACACAAACGTCACAACGCACCTAACGAAATAAAGTAGCGCGTTATAATTTGTTTGATGATTAATTGTAGTCTAATATGATTTAATAATTATTCGTATTTATTACATGTTAATAACATGATCGTTAAATGGAACAAATGGATTATACTTGTATAATCAATTGTTGGCGGCGTAAAAGAAATAAATAAATAAAACTTGATTAAATTGTACGTTAAACCGATTTTTAAGGATTGTATATAATAATTATAATGAGTGATTTAGCTATTATAAGGGACTATATACAAATATATATATTTATAGTATAGTAATCAAACAATTTAATTGTTTGAATATACATATAAATATAATACTAACAATAATAAATGATTTAGCTATTAAAGAACTATGTATAAATATATATAGATATATAAGTAACTAAGCAATTAAATTGTTTAATTAATATATATAAATGTATATACTAACAATTATAACATTGTATATAATAATCAATATAAATGAATTAGCTATTAAAAGAACTATGTATAAATATATATATATATATATATGTATATATGTATATATATATTTACTAAACAATTAAATTGCTTGAATATATATATGTATAAACAATATACTAAACAAATATAACATTGTATAATCATAATAAGTGATTTAATTACTAAATATCAATATATAATATATATATATATATATATAGGTATAAATAACTAAACATTTATTTACTTTAAAAATATATAATAGTTACAAGTATTATTTACTCATTTCTTTTATATTTTTAAAACTAAAATAATGTATTTATAAATACATAAGTATTTTATAAAATATTTTAGTCCCAAATTATTTAAACAAAGGTAAACAACAAAAAAAATCTGCATTTTATAAATTAATTTTAGAAATTTTCAGAATTTAAAAAGGTTTAATAATTAAAAGAAATAAGAAAAGAAAGAAAATAAAAATAAAATAAAATAAAAAAGAGAACAGGAGGGGCTGCCCGGGGTCGAACCCGAGGCCTCCCTGTGAGCATGGAACGCGGGAACCAGTGAACCAGGGCCGTGGCCTTGGTTCACATTGGTTTGTTTTATATTTAAACCCTAGTCTCCTGATTCACCCCAAATCGATGAACCCTAGTTCTGTTCAAGGCCAAAATCGACCCTCGATTCGGTGTTAATCACCTAAATCATCATAGGGCTTTTGTTCCTTGAACGAAAACAAGTAGAAAACAGGTTTCAATTACCTGTTTTGATGGGATAAAAGGTGATTTCGAGTTCGAGTTGGGTTCGGGTGTTCTTGAATTTGGGGGTTTGTGTTTGAGAGATTTTCTTGTGCAAATGAGGGTTCAGGAGTTTAGGAACTTCAAAATGATTCCGAACCCTCAATATATAGCTTTGATTACACGGTTTTGGCTCTAACTTGTTCGATTTTGAAAACCGCGTTCGGTTTACTAAAATTGAGAGATTCGAGTTGTTACGATGCGTGATTGATGGATTGATTCATTTGTTAAACCGCGTAGTGTGTTTAGGAATGATTGATTGATTCATTTGTGAAATTGCAAGGTTTGATTTCGAATTTTGTTAAAGTTAGCTACGACTTCGTTTTTGGAAGGTGGAACGAGCGGGAATCTGAAATTAAACAATAGCTCGGGTTCGAATCGTGAGGCCGAGCGAGTTGGGCGGTTTAATTTGGTCTAAATAGCGCTTGAAAAGGGGTTTTGGAACTCGCCGGAGCTCGGCCGGAGCTCCGGCCGATGGTTACCGGAAAAACGGGGGGGGGTTTTGGGATATTTCACAAATGGTCCCTGTGCTTTCCAAATTTATGTTTAAACCCCCCTGCCTTTAAATTCAAAGTTTTATTATTATATTATTTTATTATTATTATTATTTATTTATACTAGTTATTATTATTATTATTATTTTTTATTATTATTATATTATTATGTTATTATTATTATTATTATTATTTTATTATTATATTATTATTATTTATTATTATTATATTTATTATTATTATAATTATTATTATTATATACTATTATCATTATTATTATTATTATTATTATTATTATTATCTATTATTATTATTGTTAGTATCATTATATATAAAAGAGATTTACTAAAGATGCTATACAATGGCACAAAATGAACACAAAATACCGGATGTTACAGTCTCCCCAACTTAAAAGAATTTCGTCCCGAAATTAAGAATCAAAAAAAGGGCTACAAGAATAAGTAAGGGTAAGTCTTCTTCATATGTTCTTCACGCTCCCAAGTGAATTCCGCTCCTCGTTTATTCTCCCATCGAACCTTTACGATTGGGGTCGTAGAGGTCCTAGTCTTCTTCATAATGCGATCCATGATTTCGACGGGTTTTTCAACGAAATGTAGTGACTCGTCGATCTGAATGTCTTCCAATGGCACATGCAAATTATCGTCGGCCAGACACTTCCTCAGATTCGAGACGTGGAAGACAGGTGAATTCCACTAAGGTCGGAGGGTAGTTCTAGTTTGTAGGCCACTTTCCCGATCCTTTTCAAAACCTTGAAAGGCCCTACAAACCTAGGAGCTAACTTGCCTTTCCTTCCAAAGCGAACCACACCCTTCCACGGTGAGACCTTGAGAAGGACCATCTCCCCAACTTGGAATTCCAGTGGCTTTCGACGTTTATCAGCGTAGCTTTTCTGTCGACTCCTTGCCACTTCCAGGTTCTTGCGGATGATAGCGACTTTATCGGTCGTCTCTTGTATGAGCTCGGGACCGGTAATAAGATTCTCGCCAACGTCGGTCCAGCAGATTGGTGAACGACACTTACGACCGTAAAGTGCTTCGAACGGTGCCATTTGGATGCTTGCGTGGTAACTGTTGTTGTAGGAGAATTCTGCGAGCGGTAGGTGCGTATCCCAGTCGCCCCCAAAATCAAGGACACAGAGACGTAACAGGTCTTCTAGGGTTTGGATCGTCCGCTCGGTTTGGCCATCGGTTTGGGGATGGTAAGCCGTGCTTAAATCCAATTGTGTACCCAGAAGTTCTTGCATAGTAGACCAAAAGTGAGAAGTGAATCGAGCGTCTCGGTCGGATATAATATGAAGAGGCACACCATGACGGCTTACGATCTCGTCGATGTAAATCCGGGCTAACCTTGATGTCTTATATGTGTCACGTATGGGTATGAAATGTGCCAACTTAGTCAATCGGTCGACGATCACCCATATGCTATCATGCCCGCGAGATGTCCGAGGTAACTTGGTTATGAAATCCATGGATATATGTTCCCACTTCCACATGGGAATTTCGGGTTGTTCGAGTAATCCACTTGGACGTTGATGCTCCGCTTTAACCTTCGTGCATGTAAGGCACTTAGCAACATAGGTTGCTATGTCTCGTTTCATTCCGGGCCACCAATATTGACTCCGTAAGTCCATGTACATCTTATCGGAGCCCGGGTGAATAGAATAACGAGTCCGATGTGCTTCGTTCATGATAGAAGCCCGAAGGTTATTGCGTTTGGGGATCCAGATTCGGTTTGCGAAATACATTAGCCCATTGGTTCTTGTTTCTAATTGGGCTAAGAGATTTGGCTCGAGCTCTTCCTTCATACTCCCTTCGGTTTACACCGCTTGCTGTGCTTCTCGAATACTCGCCTCGATGTCACAATCGATCCTTAAGTTCTGCAATAACACCGTAGCATTGTTGACATCGAGTCGGACTTCAGTATCAAACTCTCCCAATGTATCGAACCATTGGCGTCGGTCGCGCATCTCTTGAACGGAAACCATCTTTTGATGCGTCTTTCGACTCAATGCATCGGCTACGACATTTGCCTTGCCGGGATGGTAGCGGATATCACAATCGTAGTCGCTAATTAGTTCCACCCAACGACGTTGCCTCATATTGAGGTCCTTCTGGTTGAAAACGTGTTGGAGGCTCTTGTGGTCCGTGTAGACTATACATTGTGTGCCGTATAGATAGTGTCTCCAGATTTTTAAAGCAAAGACCACCGCTCCGAGCTCGAG
The DNA here is from genome assembly GCA_024085815.1 of Flaveria linearis. Lineage (NCBI taxonomy): Eukaryota > Viridiplantae > Streptophyta > Magnoliopsida > Asterales > Asteraceae > Flaveria > Flaveria linearis. The sequence continues at coordinate 68,051,326 of CM044002.1, read as the reverse complement.
ATCGTGCGTCGTATAATTTACCTCGTGAACCTTCAATTGTCTCGAGGCATATGCGATGACCTTTCCCCGTTGCATGAGAACACAACCAAGGCCTTGTTTCGACGCGTCGCAGTATACCGTGAAGTCGTCATTTCCATCCGGTAGCGTCAGAATAGGGGCATTGCACAACTTGTGCTTCAATGTCTCAAATGCCTCTTCTTGCTCGCTTTCCACTCGAAAGGCTTGTTCTTCTGAGTCAAGGACGTGAGTGGCTTTGCGATTTTTGAGAAGTTGGCAATAAATCGCCGGTAATACCCGGCTAGACCAAGAAACGATCGAACTTCCGTCGGAGTTGTGGGAGCACTCCAACTCTTTACGGCTTCGACCTTCGCAGGGTCGACGTGAATTCCTTGACTATTCACAACGTGCCCTAAGAACTGTACTTCTTCAAGCCAAAACTCACATTCGAGAATTTCGCGTACAGTTGTTCCTTCTTCAACAGTTCGAGGATTTGACGGAGATGAAGTTCATGATCGGAGCGAGACTTGGAATAAATAAGAATGTCGTCGATGAAAACGATGACGAACTTGTCTAGGTAGGCTTGCACACCCGATTCATAAGATCCATGAAGACCGCTGGAGCATTGGTTAAGCCGAAAGGCATAACCATGAACTCGTAATGCCCATACCGGGTGCGGAATACAGTCTTTGGGATATCGTCGTTGTGGACTCGCAGTGGTGATAACCGAACGCAAGTCGATTTTTGACCCGAACGCAAGTCGATTTTTGAAAGATTGCAGCTCCTTGAAGTTGGTCGAAAAGATCGTCGATACGAGGAAGAGGATACCGGTTCTTGATGGTCAACTTGTTGAGCTCCCGGTAATCGATACACATGCGGAAAGACCCATCTTTCTTCTTCACAAATAAGACAGGTGCACCCCAAGGAGAAGAACTAGGGCGGATAAACCCTTCTCGGATAATTCCTGGAGTTGGCTAGAGAGTTCTTGCATTTCCGATGGTGCGAGTCGGTAAGGTGATTTAGCCGCGGGGCTTGCTCCCGGAATCAAGTCGATTTTAAATTCTACTTCGCGTACGGGAGGTAACCCGCTAAGATCATCGGGAAAGACCTCAGGGAATTCTCGTACAACTGGAACATCTTTGAGTTCCTTCTCCTTGGTTTTGGTGTTGACTACATAGGCCAAGAATGCCGGATAACTCTTACTTAGGCATTTCTGAGCCTTAGTACATGACATAAGCTTGAGTCCTTTGGAGGACCGTTCACCGAACACCTTCATCGTGTCCCGGAGGGTAAGGGCATGCGAATACACTTCTCGAAGCAGATGATCTCGGCATGGTTCTTGGATAACCAATCCATGCCAATAATAACGTCGAAACTCCAAGTTTCATTGGAATAAGGTCGATAAGAAATTTATGGTCATCGAGACACAATAGACAATCACGGATAACCCGTCGACGGTGATGGGTTCTCCATCAGCAACTTCGACGGTGAGAGGTCTCTCTAGATTTGAGCGAGGTTTAGAAAGTGTCGGCTCGAACTCTAAGGAAACGAAACTTCTATCGGCGCCCGAGTCAAATAATACGTATGCATAGGTCATTAATAAGAAACATACCGTTCACCACCTCGTTGTTCGCCTGGGCTTGGTTCGCGTTGATTTGAAAGCACGTCCACGAGCTTGTGGAACATTGCCCACAAGACGAGGGCACTGGGGTCGGTAGTGACCTGGTTCTCCACAGTTGTAGCAGACCCGATTTGTTTCCGTCACTGCGTTCCCTAATGCTCGGCGACACGTTGCCACAAGGTGCCCGTACTTGCCACATAGTGTGCAGATGTGACACGGAAGATTGCCCGGATGGTGATACCTACACGTGTTACACATAGGTAGAGGGCCCGCATAAGCCCTTGCCACGGGCACTTGTGCTGCCGGTGTAGCCCCGGTAGTACACTGTCTTTGGGGCGGTTTAGGAGCAGCCACGGCGTAGTTCCGTGCCGGTACAAACTTCCGTTTCTTGTTATCAGGCTTGACCTCCTTAACCTCCTCGGGGGTCGTCTTCTCAGTCTTCTTGGCACCCTTTGCAGACATGGTGCCCGCTCGGATGTGGTTCTCCGTCATTGGGCAGTGATGGTGATAGCTTCTTCCAGAGTTGCGGGTCGGCTACCCACAACGGCATCCTGAATTTGAGGCGGCACACCCTTAATAAATTTTTCCACGTTTCGGGAAACAGTATCCACCATGTGTGGCAGCAGTATGCTTAGTTCATGATGACGGGTAGAATACGCCAGATGGTTCCCGCCATCCTGTTTCAAATTCCAGAATTCCTCCTCCAGTTTCTGGATTTCACTCCTCGGGCAAAACTTGGCTATGGCTATGTTTTTGAATTCCTCCCAAGTTAAAACCAAGATTGCATCGGGGCCTCGGTTCCTCTTTTCACTGTTCCACCATGTTAAGGCCCGTTGTTGTAGCATACTGGTGGCATACCTCACTTTGAGTGCTTCGGGGCACTCACAGTTGACGAAGGTGTTCTCCATCCCTTCAAACCACTCTAAGAGACCGGTGGCACCTTCCTTGCCACTATAACTGGGAGGCTTGCATGAACTGAAATGCTTGAAGGTGCAAGACTGGGTGTTACGCCGTTGGTTTGCACTATTCTCCCCTTGACCATTGCTATTGTTCGTGACGTTTGCGATCATAGTGCTGCTGAGTTCAGCCACCATGGTCGGGATGACCGCAGCCATTTGCCGAGCAATCATGGCAGCAAGCTTACGGCCGGATCTTCCTCGGTTTCCGTGGAAACGAGACATGCTGGAAAAATACAAATTGGGTTAGGATCGGTTAAAGGATAATATGGGTAGGCAATTAAGGTAAGGATCATAAATTATACAGAATGATTCCATTTGGTGACGCATCACCATTTGGAAACGTTGACACGTCAAGATGAATTGACCCATTCACCTCAGAAACTCGTGTATGTTGGTCATAGTTTATCACTCATCCCGGAAATCCCCAGGTAGCGTAACGGTTCCCTCAATGAGATTATACGTATACGCTTGCCTTAGCCCGAGGGCCTTTTGCCAGAAAATCCAGAATACAGGTGTCTATGTACCACACTAGTTCTTTGGTTTATGAAATCAAAAAATCTTGATGGGATATTTACAAGATTAGACATAAAGTCTAAAGAATTCCTATCAATAGATTCTACTTAGAGACGAGAATAAGTTTAAGAAATAGTAACTGTCGGGGAGAATTAACGTTTAAGATAGGTCTAGGGAGACGGGTAACAATATGTAATCATGTAGAAAGGCACCTATGCTAAGGCATCATATTGCACATAATAAGGCATAGCGTTAGGCAGCATGCAAACAATAAGTATGTATTCATAAGAATACTATTCTATAAGGATCATGCATGAACTATAGCCTAGGTCACCATTTCTAATAACCTAAATCCCTATAGTTATGGGCTCTGATACCAATCTGTCACACCCCAACCTTGACGGCGGAAACGTCGAGGTGCGAGGGTTAAGATTGTTCACAGCCACATAACGCTATGTTAAAGTATGAAATGCCATTAATCAATTGTTTTCAATCACCACATACATCAATGTCTCAAAATAAATTAAACAAAACAAGAATTCAATTGTCTTTATTAAACCTAGGTCCATGATCTAGGTTTATGCATTCCTTCAATCATCGCTAAGCTTGCACATTACCTGAAACATGTTGAAAATAAAGTCAACTAACTAGTTGGTGAGTTCTCATGGTTTTAAATACAATAAGTATACAAAATGTGGCAATTCTAGTCAATGGTCACAAGATAGCAAGTATATAGAACATGCATAGTTACAATCAAGCCTCGACTGAATAATATGAATAAGCATGATTAGCTAAGTGTATTTGGTTCCCTAGTGCACAAGCATACGGCTCCTAGGAGTCGGCAATACATCGACTTTAGCACCAAATAGGCTTGTCAGGCCCAAGATCTAAGACTTCGCTAGGCTAGCAATAGTTAATGATTGCACACGTATGTCACATCTCGTATAATACTAAACATATCCAAACAACCACGACTATGTAAGATTGCACGTGTGAAATAAGTATCAAAACGTGTATGTGTAAGTTTGTATAAGCAACATGTTTCACCCCGAAAGATGTGAAATAATCGTAAAGCGGGGCATAAGAACTCACATGTTTAATAAGGAGACTTGTAGATGAAATAAGAATAACCACGAATAAGATTTCCAACACAAACGTCACAACGCACCTAAACGAAATAAAGTAGCGCGTTATAATTTGTTTGATGATTAATTGTAGGTCTAATAGGAGTTTAATAATTATTCGTATTTATTACACGTTAATAATGTGATCGGTTAAATGAAACGAATGGACTATACTTGGTATAATCACTTGTTAGCGCGTAAGAGAAATAATAAATAAGACTTGATTAAATTGTACGTTAAACCGATTTTTAAGGATTGTATATAATAATTATAATAAGTTATTTAACTATTATATGGGACTATATACAATATATATATTTATAGGTATAAGTAATCAAACAATTTAATTGTTTGAATATACATATAAATATATATACTAAACAATCAATATAATGATTTAACTATTAAAAGAACTATGTATAAATATATATATATATATATATATATATTATTATAGGTGTAACTAAACAATTAAATTGTTTAATTATATATAATAAATGTATATACTAAACAATTATAACATTGTATATAATAATCAATATAAATGATTTAACTATTAAAAGAACTATGTATAAATATATATATATATGTATATATATATATATATATATATGAGTAACTAACAATTAAATTGTTTGAATATATATATATAAATATATATACTAAACAATTATAACATTAATCATAATAAGTGATTTAATTACTAAAAGAAATATATATATATATAATATAGGTATAAGTAACTTAAATAATTTAATTATTAAAAAACATAATTTACATATTCAAGTATTATATTTACTCATTTATTTTGTATTTTAAAGATACAAAATATATTTATAATTACCAAAGTAATTTATAAAAATTTAATTTAGTCATAAAATAATTAAATAAAAGAAATAAAATAATTTGCATTTTATAAAATTAATTTTAGAAATTTTCAGAATTTAAAAAGGTGTAATATTAAAAAAGAAATAAAGAAGAAGGAAAAATCGAAAAAGAAAACAGGAGGGGCTGCCCGGGGTCGAACCCGGGGCCTCCCTGTGTACATGGGACGGGGAACCAGTGAACCAGGGCCGTGGCCTTGGTTCATTCTGGTTTGTTTTAATTTTAAACCGAGTATCCCTGATTTCCCCCAAATCATATGAACCCTAGGTTCAACAGATCCTCAATTGGCCCTCGATTCGGTGTTAGACACCCAAATCATCATAGGGCTTCTGATCCTTGGATCAAAACGAGTGGAAAACAGGTTTCAATTACCTGTTTTGATGGGGTTTCGAGTGATGTCGAGTTCGATTAGGTTCGGGTGTTCTTGAGTTTGGGGTTTTCTGATCGAGATGGTTTAGGGTGAAATTGTGTATTCAGTGAGGTTAGGAACTTCAAAATGAACCTAAAGCCCATAATTATAGGCTTGATTTCATGAATCCGAGCCTTTCTCTCTCGATTTAAAACGCGTTCGAAGTTTACCAAATTAGGAGATTTGAAGCTGTAATTTTGCAATGGTGATTGAATGATTGATTGATTAAGCCGCGTTTTAGTTTAGGTGTGATTGATTTGATTCGATTTGTGAAATTGATCAAGATTGATGCGGATTTTGGTAACGTTGGTCTTGGTTTCGATTTGGAAAGGTGCACGAGCGGGAATCCTGATTTTGGAGTTGGTTCGGGTTCGAAACCCATGGTCGAAGGGGTTGGGCGGTTTAATTGGGTCGAAATTGGTTTGAAATGGGGTTTTGGGGCATTGCCGAGCTCGGCCGGAGCTCCGGCCGACGGTTACCGGAAAAACGGGGTAACAGGGGGGGTGGTTTGGGATATTACACAAATGGTCCCTGCTCTTTTGAATCTTATCATTTCATGCCATGAATTTTTATTTAAGGTTTACAAAATGACAAAATGGCCCCTGCACTTTAATTCATTATTATTATTATTATTATTATTATTATTATTATTATTTTTATTATTATTATTATTATTATTATTTTTTTTTATTTATTATTTATTATTATTATTATTATTATCATTATTATTATTATTATTATTATTATTATTATTATTATTTTATTATTATCTATTATCATTATTATTATTATTATTATTATTATTATCTATTATTATTATTGTTAGTATTATTATATGTATAAAAAGATTTACTAAAGGTGCTATACAATGGCATAATAAAATGAACACAAAAATACAGGCTGTTACAAGGGAGACCTTATCAACATCACCTATGTTGATAACTCTTCAAGCTCCCTCACTCTAGGTCAATTTCTTGAGTTGCCTAGAAGTACTTTGGGCCAGGCTGTAAGACTTCTCGGTCTCAACTCTGATACTCTCAATGCTGAAGAAAAGAGACTAAGAAGGAAACTGGCGACTCTACTGGATACAAGGAAGGAGGACAAGATTCCTAGTCAGTCTCCTGGACCTAGGAAAGTTATAATCTAGTGGAGGTTTGATGAACCTTCTCACAACTTTGTTGTGGAAAGAGAGAATGGTGAAACCAACCGGCTTAATGCCACTTCTCTATTGCATCTCAGCAGATTTGACATTGCTGAGCTTGCAGAGAAGCCATTCTCCAACCCCTCCAACTCAGAGACTGCAGCTATCATCAGAAACTATCTCAGCAGTCTTCATCTAGCCGAGCTAACTGCAAAGGACAAGATCGAAGAAGAGTTGAAGTTGAAAAGACAGGAAGGCAAGGAAAGACCCACTGCTAAAGGCGCAGCCTTTCTACAGATGGTGGAGGGTCCGGAATTGGAACCTATAGTTAGATGGGAATATGACTATAGTTCCCATCAACTAACTCTTTTCAGAGGGCCACAACAAAGGGTACACATAATCGAAGGTGACAGACTGGATGTTCTGTCTACCAAGGATTTGTACAAACTTCTCAGCACCATATCAGGGAAGAACAAGGACACAGATAAATATCTACTCTCCTTGGTGCTGAAAGTTTTGAGAAGAAGAGAGAATTGCTGTTTTGGTAGCATCAGCCTAGGGGGAGTTTTTTGGGTCATTATAAGGCTGGTGCAACCAAAACCACTTCACATAGTCATTTTGGTGCTACATTCAAAAAGGCTTCCGAAGCTAAGTATGAGATCTTCCGAAGTCTGAAGTCAACTTCCGAAGACAAAGTCTGAAGACTTCCGAAGACAAAGTCTGAAGACTTCTGAAGACAAAGTCTGAAGACTTCCGAAGACAAAGTCTGAAGACTTCCGAAGACAAAGTTTGAAGAAAGAACTGAAGACCAAGTCTCCTTCCGAAGACAAAGAAGACTCCAAGCCTCGGAAGAAGCAGTCTTTCGAAGTATAAGTGGCTTCGGAAGAAGTTATTCTTCCGAAGAAACTTATCCTTTGGAAGACATTGCTATGTCCAGTAGACATAAGTATGGTCTCTGACATTCCGCTGCAGACCTCTGATACAGTATGGCTTCTTCCTAAAAGAACCATGCTGTTGACCATACTTTACTCTACTGTATGCCTTTTTATGATAGTACCTGTTACCAACTTTAGTTGGTGACAAAAGGTAAGTCAGGGACATGTCCTGACTACCAAATACCTCACCTATAGTCTTGTAGTATAGATGTTTGGTTAGAGGTTTCCAGCTGGTATCAAAGTATATCCGGCTGTAGGTAGTATTATATATATCTTCTCTTTGTAACTCATTAAGTAGAGATCGAGTCCAAGAGTCTTGTAATCCTTTGAGTCGAGAAGCAATATATAAAAGTACCTTGAAAATTTACATCCTGTGTTTATTTACTGCTTGTTACTTGTTATATTGTGATCAACTCTTCATAGACTCTTTCTGAGTGTCGTTCAAGGTGAGTTTGAGAGAAAAACCACTTGTTGAGTGACCAACATACGATCCTGCAGTGTTCCACATTGGAAACGGAGCTAATGTTGCGGTTAAAGCCGAAGGAGAATATTCCATTTTGTTACCAAATGGCATGTATTTGTATTTGTATGATGTTTGTTATATACCATCGGTAACTAAAAACATTATCTTAGCTGCTCGACTATATGAGCAAGTTTTCTTTAAGTTTCCATGATGGAAACGTACTAACTATGAAATCAAACATTTTTTTCTTTTGAGGCTAGGCCTCATAATGGAATTTATGAAGTTGATATTCATGGCTCATGTAGTGATAACTTTATTTATGCTCTGAACACTAAAAGATCAAAACCAAACTCTAATAAGTCATATCTTTCATTGTAGATTTGGTCACATAAACAAGAAACGTATGTCAAAACTCTAAAACAATGGAATCTTATAGCCTACCGGATGATAATCTTTTGACATATGTGAATCTTTTCTCTGTGGCAAGATGACTAAAGCGCATTCACCGGGACAGGTGGACCCAGGGTTGCTGATTTATTAGGACTAATACATACTAACATTTATGGTCATGTTAGAACAATGTTAAGAAGTAGTGAGAGGTACTTCAAAACTTTCATAGATGATTTTAATAGGTATGGATATGTTTACCTATTAAAAAAAGAACAAAGCATTTGAAGTTTTCAAAGAGTTTCAAAATGACGTACATAATCAGCTTAGGAAAAAGATAAAAGCTCTTCGGTCAGATTAAGGCGGTGAATATCTAAGCTACGACTTTAAAGAACATCTCAAAGCTTGTGGGATAATTTCTCAACGCACTCCACCCGGAACACCATAACATCACGGTGTGTCTGAAAGGATAAATCAAACCTTATTGGATGTAATCTAATCCATGATGAGTCATACAAACTTGTCTCACTCATTTTAGATTTATGCACTGGAAACAACAACTCGGATAGTTAACATTGTACCAACCCAGAAGGTGGATAAAACTATATAAGTTATGGAATGGTAGGAAGCCAAACTTATCATATCTTAGGGTATGGGGTTGTACGACTTATGTTAAGCATGAGACCTCAAACAAGTTAGCCCAAGAAGCGAGAAAGTGATCTTCGTCAGATACATTAAGAAATCAAAGACATTTTATTTCTATCACATCGTCGATGTTAAAGTTATTGATCAATAAGGATCCTTCTTAGAAGAAGACTTCTTGGCAAAGTGAACAAATTCAAATAATGTGGATCTGTAGGAAACTCAAGACCCATGTAATGCAGGTCCTGAGGTTAAAACCACCATTACCACTATTCAACAACACAATGATGAAGTTACTTACACTTTCATTTTCTTTCATCTTCAACAACACATGTAATGCAGGTCCTGAGGTTAAAACCACCTCTACCATAATACCTACTTTCAGAATGATTAGTTGAAGTTGCCATTAGAAGTTTAGTTTGATGATTTCCTTCAAGGTCGTCATGACTTTTGAGACGTTCCTCAAATGCTGTTATTCTTCCTACTGCTTCTTCAAATGACATTTTATCTATTTCTGAATATTGCTCGATAGATGCCACTATTGGTAGAAACTTCTTAGGAACGGAGTTAAGTAACTTCCTTATGATTATCTTATCTTTAAGACTGGTGCCAAGACTTTTGAATTTGGCTCTTATGCTGCTTAACTTGCTTGCGAAGTTACTTACGCTTTCATTTTCTTTCATCTTTAACGTCTCTAACTCGCTTCTTAAGGTTTGTAGACGTGCCTTTTGAACTAGATCTGCTCCAAGGTATCGAACTTTAATTGATTCCCAAACTTCTTTTGCACTTTCACATTGTGCTACTTGCATTAATATATCTTCGGGTAATGTTTGGAAAATCATTGCTTTAGTCGTATGCGCTTTCTTTTCATCTACATCTCCTTTTACATCAATTGTTTCCCAAAGACCATAAGCCTTTAAGATCGTTTCCATTAATAATGCCCATGAAGTGTAGTTTGTCTCAGTTAGCTTGGGACATTGAAGTGATATATTCCCTTGTTCACGTGTTGGTGTCGATATACTTGCTGATTTTTCGGTCATGATTTCTTGCTTAATCTTCTTGGTTCTTTTCTTTCCTATCCCGATTTTGATTTGCTATGTTCTTGTCTTGTTTAAACTTTGCTTCTTGCTACTTGATTCAATGATCAATCGTCTTGCTTTTGTAATTGTTGCTTTGATTTGCCAAAAATCTTCTTTCTTACTTTGCCACACAGGTCTTCTTTCGATAAGCGCCACACAGGTCTTCTTTCGATAAGCGCCACACAGGTCTTCTTTCGATAAGCGCCACACAGGTCGTCTTTGCTTGTTTCGCCACACAGGTCGAACTTGCCACACAGGTCTTTCTTACTTGTTTCGCCACACAGGTCGAACTTGCCACACATGACTACTTGCTTGCTTTGATTACACGTGTCTTTCTTGCTTGCTTTGAGACACTATGTTTTCTCTTACTCGCTATTTGAACCAAGATTGGTTCGATCTTGCTTGCTAAATGAACGACAAGGGTTCGGTTCTTGCTTGCGATGTGAACCACAAAGGTTCGATTTTTTTTTCTTGACTTGCTAATTATTGAAGAGTTTTCAATAATTTTGACTTGCTAAATTTGTTTTTATTTATTTAGAATATTAAAATTATATTTTTGAAAATATATCAAAACTGTCCGTGAAACATGAATCCTTAGAAAAAATTAAAGTCAAATCTGTTTTTACTTTTCTTTTAGAAATTTAATATTAAAAATAACCTTATTTCCAAAAAAAAAAAAAAACTGCTGTTGACTTTCCCAGAAAGTCAAAATTGACGAACCAAAATATCTTTCTTCTTCTTCTTCCTGTAAGTCTTCTGTCGAACAGAGGGCTTTTCAATTTGATATCTTTTCTTTGATGAAATCGATTTAATTTGTCTCACTGTTGTCAAATATCGATTTAAGAATTCCGATTGAGAATCCAATTCGTTTTCCTTTTTGATTGAAGCGGTTTCGGGAGGACGCCGATCGATATGTTGTTCTTAATTTCTTGAAACGATTATTCGAAATCGATTCTCGATTCTTGTCACGATTTGAACAAGTACTTTCGATTTGAATACATCTCTGTTTCGGTTTGAACCGCCGGACTCTCGCCGGAAATCGGTATCCTCCGATTTGTTGAAAAAACGATTTTTGGGTTCTTGATTCTGATGATCCTTTGATCGATTGATGATGGTGATCACGTTTCTGATTGATAAACACGTTCTTTGTTCTCGATTTGTTCCAATTTTGTATCTCTGTATTGATGCGCAGGGAGAGGATGAACTTCAACAACGTGTTCTTCGTGATTCTTCTTCGTCTTCTTACTCGAAAGTTTCAATTTCGTTGGTTTCGTATAATTCTCTGATCAAAGATGTTATTCTTGCTTTCGGTTTTTGTGAAAGATTCAATTTTTCTTTGATTTCATATGCAAATTCGCGTTTTGATAGTGTCAAAGAACAAGAAACTTGTGATCGAAAGACACGAGAACACCAACTAATCAAACGCAGCACACGTGAAACAATCAAGAACAAAATAACTTCCTCAGTCTTGAACATCAACACGATGATCAAAAGAAACAATATCGAAGAATGAACAAAATACACGGGTCATCAAAGAGATGAAACCCTAGACAGGATGTATCCAGAAGAACTCGAGAGAACTTTGGCTGCAGAGAGTTGTTTTGTGTCTGTTACTTAGCCTCTCTCAAACAGCAAATATATAAATCTAGGGCAGATATCTTAAGCCCTTCAGCCCAACAGCAACAACTCGGCCCACGAGCAGCCCAGACTACAATAAGCCCATCTGCAACCAACCCAGCAGCCTACAAAACAACCCAAACAAAAATAACCAAAACGGGAGAACTGAAAATAAAAGAAATAAAAAAGAGAGAGATACACCTTTTTTAACACCCCCCGCAATTCGAACATCCAATAAGCCTTTAGTAAAAACATCCAATAATCCAAGCTGCTCACACATGTCCATATGTTGTTTGACTAATAAGCCTTTAGTAAAAACATCAGCAAGCTGGTCACCAGACTTAACACCAACAGTAGAAATAATTCCAGATGTGATTTTTTCACGAAGGAAGAATAGATCGATTTCGAAGTGTTTCGTTCGATCATGAAACACAGGGTTCGCAGCAATGGATAGAGCAGCAGTGTTGTCACACGAAAGGGAAACTGGAAGGGAACACCCAACTTGCAACTCACGAAGAACATTAATAACCCATAGAACCTCACAGGCAGCAGCACACATAGCTCGATATTCAGCCTCAGCTGAAGATCTAGCAACAGTGGACTGTTGTTTACTTTTCCAAGAAATCAATGAGGATCCCAAAAACAAGCAGAAACCTGTAACTGACCGCCTTGAATCAAGACATTTTCCCCAATCCGAATCAGCAAAAGCTAACAATTGGAGAGACTTACCCTTTTTGAAAGACAAACCTTTACCCGGAGACTGCTTCAAGTAACGAAGCAACCTCAAAGCTACTTGTAAATGACCTTCTGTGGGTCTGTGCATGAACCTACTTAGAAAATGGACTGAATATGATATGTCCGGTCGAGTATGAGATAAATAAATGAGCTTGCCAACCAATTTTTGATATCCAGTCACATTTGTGAGCAGAGAATTATTACTGTTACAGAAAGACGAAACAGTATAGTTTTGTTCAATTGGAGTAGACACAGGTTTACATCCGGACATGCCATATTCAGACAGAAGTTCCATGCAGTATTTTCTTTGAGACAAACAGACCCCAGATTCAGATCTTATTACTTCAATTCCCAAAAATATTTTAAAACACCCAAATCCTTAATCAAAAATTTTGACTGAAGTAAGGACTTAATTTCAGAGATGCCAGCATTACTATTTCCAGTAATAATAATATCATCAACATACACTAGTAAAACAATAAACATGGAATTTTTTGATAGTATGAACATGGAGTGATCACATTTACTTTGAACAAAACCAAAACCACATAATGTACTAACAAGTTTTTCATTCCACATTCGGGTGCTTGTTTCAAACCATATAGGGACTTAATTAGTTTACATACTTTAGTTTCATTTTTAGAATAATACCCTTCGGGTAGTTGCATGTAAACTTCTTCATTCAAGTCCCCATATAGGAAGGCATTATTAATGTCAAGCTGGTACAAAGGCCAATCGTTTTGCACAGCTAAACTAATCACACACCGAACAGTAACCATCTTAACAACAGGTGAAAACGTTTCATCAAAGTCCACTCCCTCTTTTTGGCTGAACCCCTTTGCAACTAATTGGGCCTTATACCTTTCTATTTCACCCGTTGACTTGTATTTTATTTTAAAAATCCATTTGCACCCTATAGGCTTCCGATTAGGAGGCAAATCAACGAGATCCCAAGTGTGATTTCGGTGAAGAGCTTCCATTTCCAGATTCATGGCACTCACCCAATTGGGATCTGTGACTGCTTCCTTAAAGGACCTGGGCTCAATGGTTTTGTTTATGTTACAAGTAAAGCAGAAATTTTCAGCTGATAAATTGGAGTAGTTGACCACTTTTTCAAAACCATATTTCATTTTTCCGTCTAAGACAAAATCGCTCAGTTTTTTTGGAACAGATGTATTTCTTAGGGAACGCCTAAGACCAGCAGGTTCACTGTGTGAGTGATCTGTTCCCTCAGAGGTTATATTTTCATCATGGGCACCATCAACATCCCTTGCCCCGCCAGGAGTAGGTTCAACTCCATCGGGTGACTGATTTTCAGTCACAGCATCAGTGGAGTCAGATTCACCCTCCGGCTGCAAGGTCCGATGGACAGCGCTATCATTTTTCCCCTCATCATCATCGGGAAGGTTTACATCTTCGGTTTGAGAATTTAAGGAGGTTTCATAAAGGTCAAAAAAATTGAGATTTGTAAGATTATTATCAGTATCAAGGTTATTGTCTATATGGTTATTTTTAAAAGGAAAAACATATTCATAAAATTTTACATCTCTTGAAAATATAATTTGTTTTTTGTCCAAACTCCACAGTTTATATCCCTTTTTTTGATTTGAATATCCTAAGAAAACACATTTTTCGGCATTGCTAGCAAATTTATCAGAGTTTGACAAAACTGTACAGAAACATAAACATCCAAAAATCCGAAGATGGTCAATAGAGGGGACGTGGCCATACACAAGTTCATAAGGGGTTTTACCATTTAAGACGGAGGAGGGCGTCCTGTTGATAAGATAAGCAGCAGTAAGAACACAATCAGACCAGAATTTAATAGGAACACACCCTTGAAATATTAAAGCTCTAGCAACATTTAAAAGGAGGCGATGTTTTCTTTCAGCAATACCGTTTTGCTGAGGTGTATATGCACAAGATGTCTGGTGAATAATGCCATTAATGGAGCAAAAATTTCGCATTTGGGAGTTAATGAATTCTGTTTCGTTATCAGATCTAAAGACTTTTATTGAAGATCCAAACTGATTTTTTAGAAGAGCATAAAAGGATTGAACATTTAAGAAAACTTCATCTTTTTGTTTCATCAAGTATATCCATACCGCCCTTGAGTAGTCATCAACTAAGGTGAGAAAGTATTTAAAACCTTCTCAGCTGGCAGCCCTATACGGACCCCAAACATCGAGATGAACAAGGTCACGTAAGCCCTTAGATTGATGATTACTTAGGGGAAATGGGACTCTATGTTGTTTAGCCCTGTGGCAAGTCTCACAAGGAAGAATATTAGTATTTTCAGCTTTAAATTTGTTATTTAAGGTTGCTAGAGCTTGATCAGCAGGGTGCCCAAGGCGTGAGTGCCAAAGATTAAACATTTCTACACTATTAAAGCACACCTTTACACAATTAGACGAGCCAGCACATAGATATAGACCATCAACCTGATTACCAGTCACCAGGATTTTCTTTGTGAGAGAATCCTGTATATAGCATGAAGTTTCATCAAAGGTCACTTTAGTTTTACTATCCTTAGCAAGTTTATGAACAGACATGAGATTAACATAGTACTCGGGGACAACAAGTACATCAAACAAAGTTAGGTTTTCATTTATTTTAACGTCACCTATTTTTGACACAAGAGCACTAGTTCCATTAGGATGGTTGACCCTCATATTATAACCCGAAATGTCAATTTTGTTTAACACATTTTTTTCCGATTTTATCATGTGCTGACTTGCACCAGAGTCAATAATCCAACCAGAATTGTCAGGGTTTAGGACCCCACCATTAAGGTTAAAGATAGGAGAGCTAGTACAACAACTAGAACTAAGGGATATACCTGAGAAATTTGGGATATATGAACTATTGCAGGTCCCCTCATTAATCAAAACCTAACAGCTTGGAGACTTGATCAGGAGTAAACAAGTTAGTAGACAGAGGAGAGGGTGAGGAGGTGGATGGGTCATCTTTAATCCCAACGGAATTGTTGGACTGAACACTTCGTTGGGGCTGATTTCCCCTTGGCTTGTAGCCAGGGGGGTACCCAACCAGCTCAAAGCATTTCTCAATAGTATGACCAATCTTATTGCAGTGAGAACATTTCAGGTTGGGATTGGGTCCTCTTTGATTTTTCCGTTTGCTATCTAAGTTTTGGTTTTGTTTTTCAAAAATCAGGTTTGGTTTAGAAGTAAATCCTGCTGGTTGACTTTTATTAGAGGAGTTTTTATGGGACTCCTCTCTAGAAACAATAGCATAAGCTTCTTTTATAGTAGGTAGAGGATCCCTCAGTAAGAGATTTGTTCTCACTGGTTGGTATATACTATCAAAACCCATGAGAAATTGCATAAGTTTTATCATATGATTAAAATCATTAAATGACTTAGCAGCTTGGCACGTGCATGGTGGAAGCTGAAGCATTTGGTCTAGTTGTTTCCACATAATATTCAATTTATGATAATATTCTGAAACAGTGGCGCCATTTTGAGATAAAGAATTTATTTTTTGATATAGACCAAACACAACAGATCCATCAATTTTATTATAAGTTTCTTTTAAGTCAGCCCAAATTTCCGAAGCCAATTTGGAGTAAACTTGACCCATGTATAACTCTTCCGAAATAGAGTTAAGAATCCAAGTGATAACCATGGAATTGCATCTATCCCATTGTTTAGATAGTATCTCGTCATTAGTTTTCTTTTTTACAGAGCCATCAATGAAACCATATTTATTTTTGACTTCTAAAGCTAATTTCATAGAGTTTGCCCATATAGTATAATTTTCAGTACCTTTGAGTTTTATAGAAACAATGGTTAGATTACTGGTATCACTTGGATGAAGGTATAATGGATCACTCGAGTCAAGTTTACTAATCAGGGTTTCAGAGACAACAATATCAGATTCAGCCATCATCAACCAAGCAAACACCCAACAAGAATAATCAGAAAGCAGATGCACACACCGGTACTCCTAACCCGGCCAAACAGAACCTAATAAAAAAAAACTAAAGAAGACAGTAAACAGAACAATAAGAGAGGGATAAGAATGTCCTCACAGAGCAATATCCGAGCACAAGAAGAAACAAACCCGAGTCGTGACCTGTAACCTTCGAGGGTTACAAGGATCCACGACAAGTAGAGAGATGCAGAAAGAAATAACCGAGAGTAGATACCACCACAGACCCGTTGTCCACAGCGACAGAGCCTTCGATTACCGAGAGAAGAGGCCCGCGATTGGAGCCTTCAAGAACTTAGGGTTTCGTTGAGCAAACCCTCGAATCTAGGGTTTCGTTTGAGCAAACCCTCGAATCAGATGGAGGAACAGCGGAAGCAATGCATATCAGAGCCGAAGCTCTGATACCATGTCAAAGAACAAGAAACTTGTGATCGAAAGACACGAGAACACCAACTAATCAAACGCAGCACACGTGAAACAATCAAGAACAAAATAACTTCCTCAGTCTTGAACATCAACACGATGATCAAAAGAAACAATATCGAAGAATGAACAAAATACACGGGTCATCAAAGAGATGAAACCCTAGACAGGATGTATCCAGAAGAACTCGAGAGAACTTTGGCTGCAGAGAGTTGTTTTGTGTCTGTTACTTAGCCTCTCTCAAACAGAAAATATATAAATCTAGGGCAGATATCTTAAGCCCTTCAGCCCAACATCAACAACTCGGCCCACGAGCAGCCCAGACTACAATAAGCCCATCTGCAACCAACCCAACAGCCTACAAAACAACCCAAACAAAATAACCAAAACGGGAGAACTGAAAATAAAAGAAATAAAAAAGAGAGAGATACACCTTTTTTAACGGATAGAGTTGTAGATCATCGAATAAAACAGGGACATGCGTTTCTTTCTTCCTCACAGATCCAAGAGCGAACACGCTCTGATACCAATTGTTGGGAGAGGGAGAGATGAATGAATACAGAAAATATGTTCTTGTAAGTGTGATTCATCATACATAAAATGAAGGTTTTACATGGTATTTATAGGTACAAATTTGGCGGGTTATCCACGGGTCCTAACCGGGTTACTTAACCACCAAGCAATAACTAACTTACCTATACTAAACATAATTATACAATTGTCACACTAAACTTATAATAACATATAAATACACTAATTTAGTTTAACCTTCAACAGATTTTATTTCAATTTTGTTTAAAAACAACTATGAAAACACTGTATTTTGGTTTGATATTATGAAAAGAAACTTTAAGCTATAACACCATATGTTATCTTTTATTCATAGAAGAAAATTTACGGGCTGCCATAGAGGGCAATACATGAGATATGATGCAAGTGATCTGGCTGTCAAATTTGTTCAGTGTGTAGGTATCGAACGGGCATATTCTATGTCTTCTGCTTGTAGCTTCCAGCATTTTGGATCTAATTCATCTTGAAATTCTTTCTCTCCAGATTTGTGAGTTGTCTGCATCTAACGGCAATGGCTTCTAGCCCTGAAGATGTAACAAGAGGGCATCCACTGCTTTCAAGTGTATTTAACTTGCAACAGTTGGATAAGGAAATAAATGAGATACCAGTGATGTTTTCACAGTAAGAAATGTTGATCATTTCAAGCGCGGTGCAACCATGAGCAACAGCAGAAATTCCCTTATCGGTAATTCCAATTGATCTAAACAACAAAACACATTCACAAATTACTCATTTTCATCATTTATTAGTTCAAAATATATTAGCAGAATTAACAATGACCATCAGTCCATCAAAAGAGAATTTTCCCCACTAGATTTGAATCCAAATTGATCACATAATCAGAAGGATGATATGTGTTTATCCAAATATTAAAAACTGATTATTGAGACTGGCAGTTGCAATAATCAGTTAATCATTTCCCCACATGCAAATTCAAACAGCCCTTAACATGATAAAGTGTTTATATTAGTGAAATCTCCAGGATACCCCTCAAAAGAAAAAAAAAAGAAATGATTATCAATTCAGTGGGAAAACAACACAAATAATATGATACTTACCAGTGGCTACATTTAGGTTCCAAAGAAAACTGGCACTGCTGGCTGGTTAGTGAAGACACTCCCACAAGAGTAACGTTCTCCGAATGTGACATATTCAACACCTTTAAGAGTGCGAATATAAATTTCTATGTTTCTTAAAAATGACAAAATAAAAGTAAATTTTGATTTGTGATACCTTCAGTGACGTACATCCTTGTTTGAGGGATACAAGACTTTCATCATTGATCCAACAACATCCTTCTAAAACTAAATCTTCAAATAATTGCAGCTTCAAGAGTGAAGGTGGGCATTTTTCAAGATCTATAATACAAACAAGAAATAACGTGAATGTAAGATTGTATCAAAGAACAAGAAATCATCCTAGAAAACATGGAACACACCAAAGGTTCCCTCGTCGGCATCATTGAACCTCGTTTATCTCTATGAAATTCTAGACTATAAAGTGGCCTAAGCCAATAGAGCGTCTTGCCTTCGCAATATCAAAGTGAGCTTAACTCGAGCAAGAAGGAAAGAAAGGCACTTTCGGGATTTTTAATTCTTCTCGCACTACATAAACCAAACCATTTCTTTTATGTTTATAGTGATCAAATAAACCAAACAAGCAAACATACCCAGTATATCCTACATATAGTATAATTACGATTATCAGAATGCCAACACAACAACTTTGATTCTTTAGGATTAGGGGATCATTGTTCTCATCAATACAATTAGTATCTACATTAAATGACATTGTGCTACTATAACCAAATCAATTCCTCATATTTTGACCAAGAAATATAATTAAACATAAATCCACCTCTAAATAAATGATACTTCATTTATTTTAGAGTAAATTGCCATTTTCGTCCCTGTGGTTTTGTGAAAATTGCCGCTTTCATCCAATAGTTTATTTTTTCGCATCTGGGTCCCTGTGGTTTACAAATCTTGTCATATTCATCCAGTTTGTTAACTCCATCCAACATTCTCCGTTAAATGAAGGGTATATTGGTCATTTTACATATATGTTTTATTTTTCTATTTTTTAAACCTCATTTAATATATCCCCTTTAAATAAATTGATATTTTAGTCCCTGTGATTTGGACATGTTTATCAATTCAGTCCAAAAATCCCACCACCTTGGCATAAAACACCATATCATCACCACCCGTGATGGAACCACCATGTAGATGTAAGGTACAAATAACCCACACAAGACCGGGTACCCGAATGCAAAAGCTCGGCCCATGTGGGCGGAACGGGTAAGCCAGCAGGACATGTGCCCCACATTTAATTACATCGGAATCACCCCAATCATAACCGATAATTGAGTAACGGTCGGAGAATATAAAAGGTAATGGATTTGTCGGGGAATAATCCCTGTAAATCAGCACACGATTGCAGCAGGCAAACACTATAAATACCAGGTAAGGAGGATCGAGATCCTCACAAAAGAATACACACAAAAGCTCCCCCTTAATTATCCCTATCATATATTTCCATTCAACCAATACTTACTCTCACGCCGGAGGGTCGTTCCAGGGATATTTCCCCCTTGGAACGCCTTAACTGGTGTTGTTTTCATTATACGTAGGTGTGAAGCTTCAGAGAGCATCGGTAAATCGAAGTTCAACAAGACCGGAACCATCCAGAGTTGGACCTCATATTTACACACCACACCACCACCACGGCACAAAACCACCACCACTCCATCAGAACCACCAAATCATCACTACCACCCTATCATAAAACCACCAACACCATACCAGACGGGCACCACCACCACACATTAGATCTCCACCACCACACATTAGATCTCCGCCATCACACACTAGATCACCACCACCATGTAGACCCTAGAAACAAACCGTTAATCTCGAACTTATAACAAACCCCTTCGAAAACGTATATGGAACCCTTGAAAACGAGTATTGTAGAGGTATTAGTAGAGTTTGATATGCATTTGCGAAGCAGTATGTTACAAGTCCAATATTGATTGTCGATTTTTAGGGTTTATATGGTAGCGATGATCCAATGTACGTGGTGGTGGTGGGCGCTCTGGTGTGGTGTTGGTGGCTTTCTGATGGGGCGGTGGTGGTGGTTCGGTGGTTCTTGTGACGGGTAGTGGTGTGGTGGCTATTTTTGGACTAAATTGGCAAATACGCTCAAACCACAGGGACTAAAATAGCAATGTATTTAAAGAGTATATATTAAATCTGGTTTAAAAAAAGAAAAATAAAAACATAAATGTAAAATGACCAATATACCCCTCATTTAACAGAAATTTTGGATGGAGTTAACGGACCGGATTAATATGACAAGATTTGTAAACCACAGGGACCCAGATGCGAAAAAACAAACTATTGGATTAAAGTGGCAATTTTCACCAAACCACAAGGATGAAAATGGCAATTTACTCTTTATTTTATTTAGTGAATTTGGTAAATTTTTTACATTCCATACAAGGACACATAAATGTTGGGTCATTATAAGGCTGGTGCAACCAAAACCACTTCACATAGTCAATTTTGGTGCTACATTCAAAGGTTTCTGAAGCTAAGTATGAGATCTTCCGAAGTCTGAAGTCAACAGCTGATGATAACAGCTGAAGTCAACAGCTAAAGACAACAGCTGAAGTCAACAGCTGAAGACTATCTTCCGAAGACAAAGTCTGAAGAACACTTCTGAAGACAAAGTCTGAAGAACACTTCCGAAGACAAAGTCTGAAGAACACTTCCAAAGATAAAGTCTGAAGAAAGAGCTGAAGACAAAGTCTACTTCTGAAGATAAAGAAGACTCCAAGCCTCGGAAGAAGCAGTCTTCCGAAGTATAAGTGGCTTCGGAAGAAGTTATACTTCCGAAGCAATTTAACCTTCGGAAGACATTGCTATGACCAGTAGACATAAGTATGGTCTCTGACAATCCGCTGCAGACCTCTGATACAGCATGGCTTCTTCCCAAAGAGCCATGTTGTTGACCATACTTTATTCTACTGTTTACCTTTTTATGATAGTACATGTTACCAACCTTAGTTGGTGACAAAAGGTAAGTCAGGGACATGTCCTGACTACCAAATCTCAGATAATATATCCGAGATACCTTAACCTATAGTCTTGTAGTATAGGCTTTTTGGTTATAGGTTTCCAGCTGGGATCAAAGTATATCTGGCTGTAAGTAGTATTATATATAGTTCTCATTGTAACTCAATAGAAAGAGAGATTGTGCCTTGTAAGAGTCTTGTAATCCTTTGAGTTGGGAATCAATATATAAAAGTACCTTGAAAATTTACTTCTTGTGTTTATTATCACTGGATACTTGTTATATTGTGATCAACTCTTCTTAGGACTCTTTTTGAGTGTTGTTCAAGGTGAGTTTGAGAGAAAGAAACCACTTGTTGAGTGACCGAAACCGATCCTGCAATTGGTATCAGAGCTTTGGCTCTTGATTGCGTGATCTAACCATCCAAATCAACTTGTTTTTCACTCCTCCCTACAACCCATTGACTCAAATGGCCGCTCTTTCAAAAGCTGATATGGAAACTGGTACCATAACTAAGTCCCCACTGATCACCCCTAAAGCTTTTGACACATGGTGCACTAGAATGGAAGGCTTCATCAAGTGTAAAGACTCAAGGATGTGGGACTCTATTGTTAATGGTCCTTTCATACCAAGCACTACTTCTGCTACTGGTAATCGCATTATTCCAAAAGATGTTGATGATTACTCAGAAGAAGATAGGAAATGAATAGAGCTTGATCAAAGGGCTATGACTTCTCTTCAAACTGCTCTTCCAAACTCCATATACAGAGGTTTCAAGATGTAAGACAGCTAAAGATCTATGGGATGCACTGAAGCTCATGTATGAAGGATCTAAGGAAACTAAAGAGAACAAGAAGGATATCTTAAAGCAGCAGTTTGAGAACTTCACTTTCAAGGCTGGAGAGACCTTGACTCAACAATACTTCAGATATGTTGAGATAGTGGATACTCTGGTGGATATTGGAGTACCTCTTGAGAATAGAGACATTGTTAGGAAGTTCATGTCTTCCCTTCCTAAACTATGGACACACTACTGTGTTGTAATCAAGAGAACTTTGGACCTTAAAACTCTTTCCTCTCACAGAGTTGTATGGCATCCTAAGTGCATTCCAGATGGAGATGAATATGCAGAACTCCTTTGGTAACTCCAATAATCAACTGAGTTCAGCCCTTCATGTGGTTGAAAGGGAAATCACAGAACTTCAACATCAGTTGCTGTGCTACCCTGACAACAGATTCGCCGGGTGACCTTCATGTTGGTCCATTGGTGATCGATTTCAGTGCTAATGAATGATAAACACAGAGATATCCCACAAATATTGAGACAACAGAGCAAAACACAGAAATGAGTTTCAAAGTATAACCATATTATCCAAACTCAATCAATATTAGCAAATAAGGCTCAAAGATGTGAAAAACAAATGCAATTCCAGCCCCAACGAGCTATGAACACAGTAATGCAAAAGTATATTTCGATTAGGTTTGGCAAAACTTGGTGCCAAAGATACATCAGCTGCATATATAAACAGACGCAAATTCGCTGGTAGATTCGCTAAAGCGAATCTACCCTGACCAACGGGTAAGTTCACCCGGCGAGCAACAGATTCGCCGGGTGACCTTCTTCAGCTGACTACTAGCGAATCTACAGATTCGCTAGTAGATTCGCTGGGTCAGAGCGAAACTAAACTATTAATTACTTAAGTCAAAATCATCTAACATTTGTCCTATTACATCCAAAATGACAGAAACTAAACTAAACTAGGTGAGTCCAACCTATCTATATCATCAATACTCCCCTAGGTTGGACCTCACCTAAAGGGGTCTTCTCAATCAGCTCCATCCAAATCAACTTCGGCTTCAAAATTCTCCACGAAAGCTCCTGCCCTTAACTCAAAACCCGGCCAATGGATTGGTAACATCTTCAGATCCTGCCTCATCAGATTCAACATCAACAACAAAGTTCTTAGCAAACCCAGCCTCACTTATGTCTGGAACTGGTGAGTCTTCAACTACAACTTTCTCTTGATCTTGCATGCTTTGATCCTTAGTTTTATCTCCAGACCCACTTGCCTCATTTATCACCTTCTTGTCAAACCTCTTTGAAATTGATTGATCCAGTTTTTTGCTCAAGTCATCCACATCCATTCTTGTTTCGTCCGCTTGAACTATTTTTCTTGTCAGCTCCCGGACTTCAGCTCTTAGTCCCCTAGCCTTGTTGGCTACTCTCATGAAGAGGCTCGCTTCTTTCAACGTATCAGCTCCAGCACCAACTTTTATGTGATTCTCACATAGAATCACCAAATCTTCATCACAGAATGAAAATACCTCCATTGGATCAAACAATCTGATCTCAGCTCCCCCTTTTACTCTAATCACTGCTTCCCCAGTGTTGTTATCATAGAACCATTTTTCAAATGCTTGCAGTCTCGGGGGAAGAGGATTAGGTATTCTAATACGATCCACAGTCTTAGCCGGTTTTAGTTTAAGTACAATCTTTCCTTTTCCGGTCACCCAGTCAACATCCTTTTTCGACCTCTTTCTCTCCATTTTCATGAAACCAAAAGCTTGGAAGTTATCAGTTAGACCCTTTTGATTTCCATCTCCAACAGCTTGGCTCGTTCACTCAGTTCTGCTCCAATCAAAGGAATCTCAGCCAACCTTCTCAAATCCCATCTGGGGAGGGTTTTAAAGGCTTTTCTTTTATGAACGTAAGATATCCCCCCTCCCCTTCTCTTGATTTATCAATTTGGTTTTCATCATACTCAGCTCATTTGCCACAGAAGCACTAACATTTCTAATCACATCTTGGTCAAGCTCAGATCTTGCATCTTTTCTTGGAGGATTTTCTGTGAAGGCCTGATGTTTGTGTTTCGTTCTCCTCTCCGATGCTTCGGTGTGACTACTTTCTTCGGGCCTCTTCTTAGTTCTTCTCTCCTTCTCAGCTCGCATTTCATGCATTGCTTGATCAATTTCATCCTCAAAGTCATACTCTTTCTCTTTTGCATATCTTTTTCTCTTTTTAATTACTTCTTCTTGTTTTTCCCTGTTCTCTGCAGATCTCTTTTTCTCTGCTTCTATCACCTTCTTTATGTATTCCCATCTCTCAGCAGAATACATATTTTCCCATAAGTAGGTGATTTTCCCACTGAAATCATGCCTTGCAGAAGAACAGTCTGCAAATATTCTAGAGCTCATCGGGGTTAGCCTTTTGATTTCTCCGTGTTTGGAGATGTTTGGAACCAAATCATCAATTAACATCTGAACAAATCTTGGATACAAAAGCCATTTCTCTTTCTTTAGAGCCATTATATTGTCACACATGCACTCAAAGATTAGACTTGCTATATTTGCCTTTTGGCCTCTGCAAGATATCACCATTGCTTTGGCCCATCTAAGGTTAAGACCGTCTGATCCTCCTTTTCGATCATCTAAGCACATGATGAAGATATGAGCAATGTATCTCCATTCTTTTGACAACATGGATTTCTTTATCTCTTTCTTTGACCCAAAAGATGGTCCCTCATAACCCATGCTTCTGAATCCCTC
Organism: Flaveria linearis; assembly: GCA_024085815.1. Lineage (NCBI taxonomy): Eukaryota > Viridiplantae > Streptophyta > Magnoliopsida > Asterales > Asteraceae > Flaveria > Flaveria linearis. The sequence goes on along the minus strand of CM044002.1, from coordinate 68,026,252 downwards.
CAAGACTTGATCTTCAGAAAGCTCGACCTCGTCTCCCTGATCTCCTTCCAGACGAAGCACTCTAGCTATGATCTCTTCAGTGATGGCTATATCATTTCCTTCTATCCTCGCTCGAATACAATGAGGATTAGCTTTAACATCCAACTTAGCTGATCTCCAGAAATCTTGGATGTGCAAAATGTAAATGGATGGTGAGTGAGTGATAGCATAAAAAATCGGAGATTGCTTCAGCCACTTTATGCAGTCTCTGAACCCTGCAGCTTTGGGATTGTCTTCATCCAAGATAGCTACTGTGTTGTTCTTCTCATCAAACTTTAAATTAGCCATGGTTGCTGAAAAACAAATTAGAAAAGTCTAAGTATACAAAATAATAAATGTGTGAGAATATGTGAAAGCAAAAACAACAGAATTAAATTAAATTCGCTCAATTGAATCTATAAATTCGCTAAGGTGAATCTATAAATTCGCTAGCGTGAATCTATAGATTCGCTCACATCATATGAACTTTCGTTCAAATTCGCTCGACCTTAGTTAATTTACAGAGGCGATTATATAAATTCGCTGAAATTCAATTGACTTTTAGCTTAATTTTGTTGGAAAAACATTAAGTTCGCTGTGGCGAAGTTGTTGGGTGAATTTACAAATTCGCCGAGTTCAAGTGAACTTTCGTTCAGATTCGCCTGAAGATCCGCAAGTTCGCTGGACGAGTTCCACGAACCCTAACCCAGTCGAAGCTGCCAGATCCCACAATGCGAAGTGAAATACACCGATGAAATGCTTCATCGATGTTCGCGACACCTACCTAAAGCTTATCTAACGTGCAGATCCAACGGAAATCGAAACTAAAAGAAAAACTCTGAAATTTCGCTCAATGAACTTATATTTTGTTTTTAGGGTTACTGTGAAGAATTTCGCCTTCACTGTGACTTTATAAGATGTAGATTCGCTGTAACGAATCTATAGATTTGCCTGGTAAACTCAACACGTTGGTTTGACCATGCTGCTGGTCGAGCTTACTGGCGAAGCTATAGGTTCGCTGTAGCGAATCTTAATTTCGCCCATTTCAAAAAACAATTTTAAAATAAGATAAAATTAAAGAAATATTAAAATAAAATAAAATAAAATAAAATAAAATAAAATAAAATAAAATATCATAAAATTGAAATTTTGCCTTTTGAATACCTTATTGCCCCACGATAAAATAAAACTTTACGTAAAAATAAAATAAATTTAGAAATAAAATAAAATAAGAAAAATAAAAGAGATTAGAATAAAATTGAAGTTAAACGGTTTAAGAATATAATATCATCTTTTTCTCGAAGTTTTTCAGAGAGACATGACTTAGCGAGATTGCTGATATGTTTGTCCTCTTAAACCCATTCCCTGTTCTTTTCAACTTGTGATCTGCAACTGTTTATCATGTTCTGAATTTTCTTAGAAACTCAGCAACTTGGTCCCCACTGATATTTGGTAAAGAATTCGTCTCGACATCAAGGTTTATCGAGCATAATTATTGATTTTTGCCTGCTCATTATACTGAATCTACTTAATGCAAACACAATGACTGACACATACACATATGAGACACTATTATATACAGATGCAAACACACATAAATGCAAGATATATACTCATGAGATTTAAACTCAACCTTTGACTGATTGACGAGAGCTTCAGGTCAATGCTTTCACATAGCAGAGAAGATCGTCTAGGCGTGTTGATGAGAGCTTCAGGTCAATGCTTTCGCATAGCAGAGAAGATCATCACTCCAGGTCAATGCTTTCGCATAGCAGAGGAGACAAACACACATCTTTTCTTATGTAAAGAACTAAAGTATATAGTAATAAGCTATTTGAGATCATTTAATGTTTAACTTAGAGGGCGTTATCACCAAGTCACCATCCCGGTGGGAAACACCATAAGCTTCGCATCAATAATCTACTCCTAAATGTAATGAAAGTATGTACAGTAATAGGCTATTTAGGATTATTTAATGTTTGACTTAGAGGGCATTATCACCGAGTCACCATCCCGGTGAGAAACACCATAAGCTTTGCATTAAAAATCTGATCCTAATAGTAAACACAGTATATGAGCAAGATGACAATCAGCAACTCTCAACCAAGTTTTAGAAAAGACTTATATCTTTGTGCAAACCAAAGTATCATGAGGATAATCCTTATTACTGAGTTATGATCTTTAATTTGGCTGCATGATCACTTGTTTACTTCGTTTTGGGATGAGTCTATCATGCATATCCCAGCGTAAGATGCTCCCCTCTTTCTTACTTCATTTTCTTGAATTTCTGAGAGAATAAAAATTAAAACTTATTATTAGCATAAATCTCCCCCAAAATTTTTATTCAAGGGCTTACTTAATAGAAAATTTCTTAATAACGAAAGAAAAAAAGGAAAATTAAAAAAAATTATATATGGGACACCAGGATTCTCTAAGCAGACAACGACCAAGACCATAAAGAAAATATGTACATATTTACATTTCAAACATTTATTTGACGCGGAAAAAGGTTTCAGAAGGATATTAATCCTAGCATTGAGATCAGTTCATAAAAACGTGGTTTATCAAATGTTTTAGTGAAAAGATCTGCTTTCTGCTTCCTAGTTTCAATAGGAATAATATCAATAAACCCCTTTTCCTGAGCATCACGAATGGCATGAATTCTTGTTTCGATGTGCTTGGTTCTAGTGTGATGAATTGGATTCTTGGCAATTCCAACAGCAGCTTCATTGTCACAGAAGATTGGAGTGTGAAGGAAGTTGATGCCATAATCCATCATTTGGTGTTGAATCCAGAGCACTTGGCAACAGCAACTTGATGCAGCAATATATTCAGCTTCTCCTGTGGATAAGGACACTGTTGTTTGTTTTTGCTTTGCCATGAAACAAGACAGTCACCCAGATATTGACATCCACCGGTGACCGACTTTCTGTTAATCCGGCAACCACCATGATCACTATCAGAAAAAGCATGTAAATCAAAGTTCCCACCTTTTGGATACCAAAGTCCCAAATGAGAGGAACCCTTAAGATAACGAAAAATGCGTTTAACTGCGAGCTCATGTGATTCTTTGGGATTGGCTTGATAACGAGCACAGTAGCACACAGCAAATGTGATATCTGGACGGCTTGCAGTCAGATACATGAGAGATCCGATCATCGAGCGATATCGATGAGCATCCACGGATTTCCCATTATCATCGGGGGACAAGCATGTCTGAGCAGTAAAGGGAGTAAGTTCTGGCTTTGAATCATCCATGCCGAACTTTGTTATGATTTCCTTGATGTACTTCTCTTGATGAATAAGAATACCTTCCGGTTTCTGTTCCACCTGAAATCCTAAGAAGAAACACATCTCCCCCATCATGCTCATTTCAAAGCGATCCTTCATCACTTCTTCAAAATCTTTACACAGCTTCTCATTTGTTGATCCAAAGATAATGTCGTCTACATATACCTGAACAATCAGCATCTCACCATCAACCTCCTTCTTAAATAGAGTCATATCTATAGTCCCACGAGAGAAGCCCTTGCTGAGGAGATACTGCGTCAAGGTCTCATACCAGATTCGGGGAGCTTGATGCAACCCATACAAAGATTTGTCTAGCTTGTACACTTTATCTGGGAAATCTGGATCCTCGAAACCCGGTGGCTGACATACATATATCTCCTCATCAATGTTTCCATATAGAAATGCACACTTCACATCCATCTGAAAAACTTTAAAGTTCTTGTGAGCTGCATGTGCAAGGAAAATTCTGATGGCTTCGATTCGAGCAACTGGAGCAAACACTTCAGTGTAGTCTATCCCCTCCTCCTGAGCAAATCCTTGAACAACCAATCGTGCTTTATTTCTAATAACGACACCACGATCATCTGGCTTATTCCGAAAAACCCACTTGGTACCAATGGGACATTTGTTGGGGGAAGATCAACTAACTCCCAAACTCTCAACTTTCTAAACTGTTGTAACTCAGATTGCATAGAGTCCACCCAGCTTGGGTCTTCAAGTGCTTGCTTGTAATTCTTTGGAACAATCTGAGATAGAAAGGCTGTATAAAGGCACTCATTTATCAATCCACTTTGACTCCGAGTCCTCACTCCGTCTGTGATAGATCCAATGATGTAGTCATGAGGGTGATCTTTTAAGGTTTTAAAATTTGTGTTAAGCAATGAAGGGTTATGTTGTGATGTCGATGTGGAAGAGGATGGTCGTGCAGTAGAAGATGAATTTGTGGGAGTTGGATCGATAGGAGGATGTTGAATGGATGAAGCGGTGGGTGGAATGGTAGATGAGCTTGTAGGATTAGATAAAGATGGTTGAGATGAAGAATCAGGTGATGGAAGTGGTGACAAAGGTGGTGAAGATGGGATATCAAATGAAGTTGGATGTAATGAGGTGGTTGCAGACGGTCGCAGTTGTGGTGGAGTCAGATTCACGGGCGAGTGAGGAATAACGTCATCATCATCGGGAATTGGCAAATTAAATGACTTAAAGACAGTGGTAGAATCATAAAACCATGCAGGCTCACTTCCAATGCTTGTTGAGTTTGATTCTTGCCAGTCGACATAGTAGGACTCTTGCACAATCCGCGATCGTTTATTATACACACGATACGCCTTTTGTGTTTCTGAGTACCCAACAAAGAAACATTCATCAGAGACCGCACCAAACTTCGTTTTCTGGTCTTGGGTATTTAACAGAGTACAAGAGCAACCGAAAGGGCGTAGAAAATCAATAAGAGGCTTAATTCCTCGGAACAACTGGTATGATGTCTTCATTTTGCTCTTGACAATCAATACCCGGTTAAGTACATAAGCTGCACAATTAACTGCCTCTGCCCAAAAGATAATCGGAAGCTTTGACTCGATCAACATTGTTCTAGCTGCTTCAATTAAAGTTCTGTTTTTACGTTCAGCAACACCGTTTTGTTGAGGTGTTCTGGCAGCACTGAACTGTCTGAGAATACCCCTTTGTTCACAAAATGAATTGAAGATGTGGTTTCTGAACTCAGTGCCATTGTCACTCCTGATGGCTTGAATTTTTCTCTTTCCAAGAACCTCAATCAGTGGGATCAGCTTCATCAATTCCTCAGCGGTCTCACTTTTGTTAGACAAAAATCTCACCCAAGAGTACCTGGAATAATCATCTGTCACAACAAGACAATAAGATTTCTTAGCAATTGATTTAACACTGATAGGGCCAAACAGGTCAGTATGTAACAATTCGAGGGGATGCTCAATTGAGTTTTGAAATTTAAGTTTATGTGGCTTCTTATGTTGTTTTCCTTTTGCACAAGCCATACATTTTTCTACCACAGAATAGTCTTTCAGTGGTAGTCCCCTGACTAAATTGTTCTTAACTAACTTGTTTATCAATTTAAAATTGATATGCCCTAATCTTTTATGCCACTGAAAAGATTCATGGGAAGAAGCTTTTGATAAAAGACAGGTCACGGTGGAAGATGATTCTTTCGATTCCATATTTAACAAGTAGGTATCATTTCTCCTTGGAGCTCGCATGATCACCATCTCTTCAGGGATAGAGAACTCTGGTTTCAAGAACAGACATTCATTTGCAAGGAACATCACGGGAATATCTTTATCACAGATCTGTGATACACTAAGAAGATTGAATGCCAATTCTGGAACATAGTTTACTTTCTCCAAAGTCAGGAAACCATTTGAGACATCTCCTTGACCAATCATCTTACCACCCTTCTTGTCTCCAGCGAAAGCAACATATCCACCATCAATTATTCTAAAATTTGTCAGCAGATCCTTCAATCCAGTCATATGGCGGGAACATCCACTATCTACATGCCAATAACTATTTACAGCGGCCTCTGAATGTTCCTGTCATAAAAAAAAATTGGTTAGATTTTTGAAATTGGGACCCAAGTCTTAGTGTACTTAGGTTTTGGAGGAACAGATTTTCTACAAAAGAAACCATTTACAAAAGCTGTCAATCTAGTTCCAAAAGAGTTATTCTGTTTATTAAAACCACCTGACATATGACATTGCTTAATTAAATGATCTTCCTTTCCACATCTAAAACAATGGGATCTCAGCCTTGTTTTGGAACAATTTGAGGAAGGAACTCTATCGACAGATATCACGTCATCACATTCAGATAATCTTGAATCTGAATCACTGTTCGAGTCATATGATTCGTTTGACTTCTCTGTCATAACTTTCTCTTTAACTGGTTTTTGTTCACGTTTATCTTTGTTATCTTCAGAGGAAGAAGACGTTTCTATACCTTTTGGTTTAGAAATCTTTATTGGTGTAAAAGATGGGATTGGATGAGAGAAGAATTTGTCAAAGCAATTAATTTTTGTTTCACTTTCAGAGACATGACCTGAAAGTTGAGCTGCATCATTCATACATACATTAACATTAACTGTAGAATTTAAGATATTTAAATCATCACGAGTGTTTGAAACAGAACATCCTAAGTTACTATTACATTTCCCAGAGTTTGAATCCAAAATAGTTCCACCAGACACAAAATGATTACTTAAACTAATGTCTACAAATGACTTCTTGGAATTAAAATCATTAATACTAGAGCTCCCGAGACCAACACTGCCACCATAATCATATCCTTCTCGCAATTCCTTAGAATTATCTCCTTCTAAACCTGCAACAGAGCTGTTAGTATCATTCTGTATAATCTCTTGTATCAACTCATTTGATGGATGAGGAGTGGGCATAGGAGAATAACAGAAAGTACTAGGTGGAGGATATACCAATGCATTATTTTCATTACCCAAACCGGTCTTTATCCTTGCCCCCCTTTGTTTTTTGCATAATTCCTCCCTTTTCATGCTCGAAAGAGACCACTGTTCTAATTTATTTTTAAGTTTTCTAACTTCAAATTCAGCAAGTGTGACTTGTTCAGTTAAATAGTTAACCTCACAGTTCTTTTCCAAAAGTGTCCTTTTTAAATGTTCATTTTCTTTCAAGGCTTCTCTTAATTTAACAAAATACTTTGACTCATTTTGTTTAAGCTCTTTATTGGTTTTCTTTAATTCATTTTCATTCATTATAAGCAACCTATTAGCTTTATATATACCAATTAAACGAATTTTGCATGCAGAGGAACACATATCTTCAACAATTTCATAAGGAAGACCCATTACCAGTTTTTCTGCTGCAAGAGCACGATCACATTGGCAATAAGGAGTGTTCCTCTTGTACTCCTCCACAGCTTCTCTCTTTGCATCTTCAATTCTTGATTTCATTTTCAGCTCCTCGTTTTCACCAGCTTCCATATCAGCAGATTCATAAAACAGTTTAACCTCTTCCTTAACAGTTTCACATACTAAGCCAGTTTGAACAATCTCTTCTTGCACAACAGCTTTCTGAACCACACCTACACATTCCTTAACCTTTTGAATGACTTCAGACCCAATAGATTCACCATTGCTATCAGCTTCACCATAGAACTCCTTGAAAGGATCAAAACTATTAATGTCCCCATCATCAAGAGCATGTTCCTCCACTATCTCAGCAATTAGGGCATGGTTGATTTCCTCCTTTGATTCTTCAATTTCTGCACTCCAATCAAAGTTGGTCAACAGAGCAGTTTCTTTCTTAGGCTTAGCTTCTTCAACTTTATCTATGACTGGGATGGTTCTTGAGTTTCCAGAATTAACAGGTTCAGTGACAATGGGAGAAGGGCACTCTCTTTTGAAATGACCAAGCTGCTTACAATTGAAGCATCTGAGCTTAGACTTGTCATATCCTAGAGCATTGTTCTGACTCTGGTTTCCAAAATTTTTCTTCCCAGTTCTTTCCATGAACCTCCTGGCGCGAAGAGTAAGCATGGCCATTTGCCACTGAATGTCGGTTTCTTCAAGGTCATCAGGATCAACCTGATACATATCTTCCACTGTCATACCACGACCTTTCAATTCTCCGCCACTAAAGCTTCATAACTGTGCACAAATAACCCAAACAGTGCCATAGTATCGTGTGGAATTTGGGTACAAACTAAGGCATTTGAATTTGATCCAGCATCCTTACAACCACTTCCTGAGTTAACAATTTTACCATATCCAGAGTTAACAAAGCCATTATTTCCAGATGTACTCCCACACGCTGCACCATAATAGTTAGAGTTTGCAGCGGATGAAATCAATGCAGCGTTTTGAGGAGGGATATTGGGAGACATCATGGTTTGGTTATACTCTCTTCTCTTTACATCAAGATCAAATGACTTTAATTTGTTGATTACATCCATCAACTTGTAATCAGCAAAATTTCTTTCTTGTTTAAGTAGTTTGATTTGCAGACTCCACTGAGCAGGAAGAGAGTCTAGCAATTTACTCACTTGCTCATGATTTCCAAGCTGTTCATCATACTTCTTCAGGTTGCTTGAAACTGACAGAAAACGGTTTGTTATATCAGTAAGTGTCTCATGCTTATATCCCACGAATGAGTTAAACTCCTTCTGAGCCTGAGCTTTCTTGTCTTTCTTCAGATCTTCGTTCCCGTCATAAAATTCACATAAGGCATCATACAATGCCTTAGCGGTAGTGTGCTCAGCAAACCTGTTATAAATATCCTGATGTAGGCACAGAATCAAAGCTCCAAGAGCTTTCTTGTCGCGATCGAGCAGCTTGATGTCAATCTCAGTATAAGTGCTAGGATCCTGATTTGGTGAAGTGATAGATCCGACAGTTGTTGTTGGTAGGTGAGGTCCGTTAGTGATAGATTCCCACTGACCATGATCAGTGTAGAAGAAGAAAGCTTTCAAGCACCGTTTCCAATCCTCAAAATTCTCTCCGTTGACAAGCCTCGGTGGCCTGTTTGGTTGAACGCACTCCATATCAGTCAGATTCACACTTGAAGTAGACATGATGGAATCAGAAATTAGATTCGCTGAAAAGATGTAAATTCGCTGACAAGTTCGCCGGTAAATTCGCTAATCAAACCAACAGCAGATTCGCTCGAATCAGTGCTATTGCAGCTCTAGTTCGCTGAACAAGTTCGCAGAACTAGTAGAACTTTCGTTCTAGTGGTAAATTCGACTGTATCTTCGCTTGAGAATAAGATAACAGAGGTGAACTTTCGTTCAATAAATGCAGATTCGCTGAAAACTCAGAGAAAATTAGATTCGCTTGGGGAGTAACAAATTCGCCCGATGAACACTAAGTTCGCCCGATGAACAAACAACACTTTTCGGTCTGAAAATCACTCTAAACTCATTCAAATCGCTATGAATTAGCGATTTAATGATTGGGATGTCTCCTTACTACTTGAGCAATGGTTTTTCTACGAATTTCTATTAGTAAAACACACTTTGATGATGCAAATCGAATGAAACAGTGACTTTTCTTCAAAAACACTTCAAAACCCCAAAAACTCAACAAATCAAGAGCACAATGGCTCTGATACCATATTGTTGGTCCATTGGTGATCGATTTCAGTGCTAATGAATGATAAACACAGAGATATCCCACAAATATTGAGACAACAGAGCAAAACACAGAAATGAGTTTCAAAGTATAACCATATTATCCAAACTCAATCAATATTAGCAAATAAGGCTCAAAGATGTGAAAAACAAATGCAATTCCAGCCCCAACGAGCTATGAACACAGTAATGCAAAAGTATATTTCGATTAGGTTTGGCAAAACTTGGTGCCAAAGATACATCAGCTGCATATATATAAACAGACGCAAATTCGCTGGTAGATTCGCTAAAGCGAATCTACCCTGACCAACGGGTAAGTTCACCCGGCGAGCAACAGATTCGCCGGGTGACCTTCTTCAGCTGACTACTAGCGAATCTACAGATTCGCTAGTAGATTCGCTGGGTCAGAGCGAAACTAAACTATTAATTACTTAAGTCAAAATCATCTAACATTTGTCCTATTACATCCAAAATGACAGAAACTAAACTAAACTAGGTGAGTCCAACCTATCTATATCATCAACAGAACTTCAACATCAGTTGCTGTGCTACCCTGACAACTCACATAGTGGACCCTACATTACTCTACCTGAGACTCCAAAGTCTAAAAAGGTTCAACACAACTCCTTTCAGGATAGTTGTGCCTTTGTCTCTGGAAGTGGACACTCTGGTGATTTTCAATATTGCTTTGATGATCTTGAGTGCTTCAGTCCAGATGATATGGAGTATGTGGATATCGTCCAACAGATGGCTCTCTTAACTTACAGAGCGAAGAAGTTCTTCAAAAGAACTGGAAGGCAATTCCCTTAAAACCCTGTCAACAGCAAGTTTGGGTTTGACAAGAGCAAAGCAAAGTTTTACAACTGCAACCAACTTGGTCACTTTGCTAGGGAATGCAAGGCTCCCAAGAACAACCCGGGAACCCCACAGGCCTCCGCACATCCCTCAGCTTCAAAGCATGAAGAAAAGTCAACTGAAACAGCTGCAATAGCTCAAGAAGTTGACTGGAGCTTCATGGTACAGGATGTGACTCCCGCTCAAGCACTCATGGCCGGAACAGATGATGATTAGGTATATGAACATCTTTGTACTGCTGCCTGTATTACTAAAGTTAAACTCTATAAGGATTACAATATGGAAATCTGATCTGATGTTGAGTCTTTAAATATCTTAAAATCTGATTTTAAAAGAGCTGAATCTGACTACCAAAAGAAAATTGAGGAGTTAGAGAAAACTGTGGCTCTTTTAAAACATGAAAAGACCAACTACAAAACTCAAATTAAAGATCTGATATCCAAACTGTCTGAAGTTCAAGCTCAATTAGTCACTGCTGAGGCTCCGGCCAGGAAGCAAGCTATTGCTGAGCAAAACTTCCAAGCTATTCTTGCATCATCCTCTCATACCAAAATGTTTTATCAAAACAAAGAAGGGTTGGGAACCAATGAAATAGCTCCACCACACTCTTATGAGTCTATCAGACTACCTAGATGTGGTACTGAAGAGCAAGAGGTTTCTACTGCTGATCCTTCTCCATTAGAACCAGAGGATGAGGCAAAAATATTGGCCACCACAGGGGAGAAACAGAAAGGTACACTCATCTCCACCTGTGAAGATCAAATCCTAACACCAAGGAAAGAAGAAGCTGAGCTAAAGCTGCTAGAAAGACTGCCAAAAAAGTTACCGAGTCCAAGCTGAAGATTGACCCAAAGCAAAAAGGTGTCTTCATCTCTGCTGGATTCCAGGTGGTAGGTACTTCTGATTCAGGAAAGGAGTGTAGTACCAGCACTCTTGTCCTACTAAAGGATCAGAAGTTGAAAGGGAAAGTTGCTGATGAAGAAAAGAAATCCAAGAAACAGCAATCTTCAAATTCCCAAAAGACTAACATTGCATGCATAATGTGTGGTCTGCACAACCACATGGCTAAAGATTGTTACTACAATCCAGCAAGCACACATTATGCAAATAATGTTAGAAAAGAAGGTGTCAGGGAAGGTTTCTCATTTGGACCATTTCAAACGGTCCAAATGATGAAAAAGGGAAAGTTGGTCTCGGAAGCCAAGTTGCTTTCGGAAGAAAGCACTTCTTCCGAAGGGAAAATGGCTTCGGAAGCCAAAGCTTCTAAAGTTCGAAAGAACAAGAAAGCTCCCTTGAAACCATCCCAGAAGAAGACTGCTTCAGAAGAAAAGGTGGTGAAGGCTTTTTCGAAAAGAAAGAAGCTTCGGAAGAAAACCATGCTGCAAAAGCTTCAACAAGCTCATCCTCAAAGATCAACCAAGGGATGGATTGGAAGATCAAGGAAGATGCTGCAGCCCAAACCTCTTCTTCAATGACCTCTATTGAACCCCAATGCATATCTTTTGGTTCAATTATGTCATTATCCTTGGAAGAGCCCAAGACCAGCAAGGCTTGGGCTTCCAAACAAAACTAACCATCTCATCTTATGTGCAGGGACATCCATTCGACAAGAAAAACAATGTCTGGATTGTAGATAGTGGATGCTCCAGGCACATAACAGGGAACAGATATCTCCTTCAACAATTCCAGAACTATGATGGAGGGCCTGTCCAATTTGAAGGTGAGGCCGGAGGATATATTTTTGGCAAAGGAAGTATATCCAATGGCAGAATAAACATTGACAAAGTTCACTTTGTCAAACAGCTTGAACATAATCTGTTAAGTGTTTCTCAATTCTGTGATCAAAAGCATCAAATGCTTTTCACAGAACATGAGTGCATTATCCTCAGACCAGGGATGACAATTCCTCCGGAATTGGTGCTTCTTAGATCTCATAGGAAGGGGGATATGTACAAGCTAGATATGAACAATGCTTCTCCTATGGGTGAAGTATCATGCTTTCTTTCCAAAGCTGATAGTGATGAGTCAACACTATGGCATAAACGCATGTGTCATGTGAATTTTAAAACAATGAATAAATTGGCTAAAAATAACTTGGTACATGGTCTGCCTAAAAAGGAATTTTTCTACAATGATAACTGTGTTGCATGTCTGAAAGGGAAACAACACAGATCATATCATAAATCCAAGTGTGTTAACTCCATCACTACTCCATTACACTTATTGCACATGGATCTCTTTGGTCCCACAAGTATAATGAGCATTGGAAGGAAATCATACTGCCTTGTGATTGTTGATGATTTTACAAGATTTACATGGGTATTCTTTTTAAGAAGTAAAAATGAAACTACTGAAACGATAAAATCTTTTATTCTTTAAATAGAAAATCAAATTGATCACAAGGTTAAGATCATTAGAAGTGATCAAGGGACTGAGTTTAAGAACTTTGTTCTTGACTCATTCTGTGACTCAAAAAGGATTGCCAGATAATATAGTGCTCCCAGAACTCCTTAACAAAACGGTGTTGCTGAGAGGAGGAACAGGACACTTATTAAGGCTGCTCAAACCACGTTAGCTGATTCAAAACTACCTCTAACATTCTGGGCAGAGGCAGTTAGCACTGCATGCTATGTGCAGAACAGGGTTCTTGTAGTTAAGCCCCATGGAAAAACCCCTTATGAGTTATGGAACAAGAGGCCACCGTTCATTGGCTTTCTAAGGTCCTTTGGCTACATATGTACCATACTTGTAAAACCTCTGAAATCTCCCAGAAATCAATAACACACGATCTCAATCACGTGAATGCAGAATGTAAACATGATTGGATAGAAGAGAAGATTGAATTGAACACGAAAATGCTTCTTTGATTGAATCAAACAACCTATGAAAGGTCTTGTGCGGTTTTCACACAGTACAGAATGATAATGAACGAAAAGCTTAATTACAAAACGAAACAAAGCTATTTATACTAAACATTGAGTTCTCGCGCGACACGCTTTTCGCGTGGAACAAGTTTTCGCGCGGCAACAAGCTTTCGCGTGGAGACCTTCTTCGCGTGAGATCTGCTTCTCGCGTGACAGAAGCTTTCGCACATGCAGTCTGTTTTCGGACTTCGTCTTCGTTCAATTTTCAAATGTTTTGCCGAGCCTTGATTAGTCTTCTACAATCTCCCCCTAGGCTCGGTGAAACATGATCAATCAAAATCAACGTTTGCTTTCTTGTACGTTCCTGCATATGCATACCATTTATTCCTAAGGATTCGGTCAGTCATCCACACATACTGGCAAGATAGAAAATAAACGGACTCATCAGCTATAATAGGGCAGTGTAAAAGCTTGAGTAAGTCGTCTTTGCCAAACTTCATCAAGTCTGCTGGATCAATGATTCGAAATGACTTGTCAGTACATCTGATCACAGCGTGACCGGAATCCTTCTCACATCTCCATGATAGTAATTTCTTTAACGAGTAGGGAGGAACTGGAGCATGCACGGGGACTTTTCTGATAAATTTAGGATATTGATAGACTTGTATTTTCATTGGAGCTTTAGTCTTTTCATCAATTCTTGTTGAGTCATCAATCACCTTTGATTTGGCAGTCTTAAAATCTTTAAAATTTGTGCGCATCTCCCTTCGTATCATAGATCTCATCAGTTCAGCTTCACTGTAATTGCTTTCATTAAAGAATGGAGCTTTGCCCATGGAGTAGAGATCAGCAGCACGTAGAGTATGGAAGTCTTGTGTGCTTTTCAGATAATCAATTTCTCCATTCTTTCTTTTAATTACATACAGCCTTTTCTCGCCATCGTAACCCCAGCTAATGACATGAGACATTTCACCATACTTCTGCTTAGGCTTAGAAATGAACAGAAAATGAGCTTCAGTAGGTGGTGGTGGTGCTTTGAACATCAATCCTCCTCTAGTGAATAAAGCAATCTGACTAGTAGAATCTTTCTTTGTAGCAACAGCAGGAGTTTCACCACTCACAGTCTCAGTCGGGATTTCTCCTTCTTCAAGATTAATGTCTTTAAATAGCTTTTGAAGGTTGTTCCCAAAAATGTCTGTATATTCATTCTGCTCTTCCAGATCATCAAACATATCAAGTTCTTCTTCAACAGCTCCAGATGAAGATTGTTGAAAAGAATACAATTCCTTTTCATACACACTCTCAGTGGCAGGGTCAAGAGGATCATATCCTTCCGGATTACTAACACTTGGTCGATCGACATTCTCAGTGTTAGTATCTCCAGTTGGACTTGAAGAGAAACCTATAGCATTACCTCCATCATTATTATCACCATCATTTCCACCATCATCTCCTCCATCATCATTATCACCATCATTTCCACCATCATCTCCACCATCATCATCATCATTTTCATCATCATCTTCATCGTCATCCTCATCATCATCAGAATCAGCATAATCAACTAACTCTTCATCCTCCTTTTCATGAACAATAGGTAAAGTGAACATGTGCTCTGGTTCAACGAAAGCTGTAGATGTGTAAGCTTCGGTGATAGGTACGTCAGATGAAATAGGAACATCCTCAGTAGTGCTAAACTTGGCTGTTCAGTGGAGGTTTGAGCTTCGTTAACCACTTCCTTTTCTGGAACATTCTCAGTGAGAGGAGGGCTTGGAGATCGCCTACTGGATTCACCAATCACAGTTGTAGACCTTATGATTGGTGGCTGATGAAAATAAGTCTGTGAAATGAATTCTCTCAGCTCATTCAGTTGTCTTTACAGCCCTGAAGAATAATCAAACATGTTCTTCATCTGTTGTTCTAGAGAAGCTATTCTTGTATCTTTGATTGCAGAATCCAGATGAATCATAGTAATCTGACTTGACTTTTCTTCATTTTGTTTCTTCAGCTCAGCAATCATCTTTACATTTTCAAAACTCTCCTTCTCCAAGTTTTTAACTCTTTCTTCTAGAGTTATAGAATGAGGAGTGCTGGATGATTCCTCTCTTCTTTGAAACTCTGGAGGAGTATTCAAAAATAAATCAACATCAAATTCTAAGTTTTCCTGCCTTGGAGGTGTAGAAAAGCCAGACTCAGAGATATTGGCTGCTCCAGAAACAGGAACTGTTTCTGTTTCAGGAGCAGAAGAAGTCACATTGGTTGTCTGATCTTGCTCAGTCTCAGTGACAACCACATGTATTCGTGGTCTCCTGGGTATAATACCACGACCTCTCTTTCTAGCTGGAAAATCTCTCCTTCTTGCCATTCGTTTTCTTCGTGAGGATGTACTGGGAGACTCCTCAGGAACATAGTCAGTATCCCTGGCTTCATCATTCGGTCTTGGAGATGTTGGAGTAGTAGGAGCTAGATTTGTTTGAAGAACATAAGGAACATTACCAATCTGGTCACTATCAGTCTCGGAACTAGAAGCCGAGTGCACTTCATCTTCCATTCTTCCTTCATGTACAGGCTCATCTTCAAACAATTTCTCAATCTCTTCGTCCAAATTATCTCTAGCAGTAGAAGTAGAAGCACCAGTCTGTGCCTCATCAACAGGAACATCTCCTTCCACATTCCCTGTACTATCATCTATCTCAGAAAAACGACCAATCTTAGCAAAGCTTTCTCCTGAGCACTTGTTTCCACGTGCTCCAGTGAGATGAGTAAGATGTCTTTCTTGATGACCTGAACAACATACTTTGAAGACTTCAAAGTGGCAAACTCTGGATAAGCGTCATTGATGACAAGTTGCACGAATCTCGGGTACATAATAAACTTTCTCCCAAGATTAGCTGTAACATTCTTCTGCATCTCTTGAAATATAACACCAGAAATACTGAATGGAATATCATCCACCAGAGAAACCAATAAAGAACCAAACACAGCACTTAGACTATCCATGCCAGCCTTCAAATTACTCAGACAGTGAATTACCACATGAAATAAATATTTCCAGTAAGGTGGTAACCACTTCTTTTCCAAACTTGGATATCTATATTCGTATCCCATCCGAGATAGACAATCCATAACTACATCATCATCCAGTCTTGTTGGTGCTCCCTCTTGGTCATTAAACAGAAGAACTCTGTTTAGTATGGCTTGAGAAACTGTCACCCTTTTATCTTTTACAGTGGCTGTGATAATTTGATTTCCAGCTTCGTCCTTTTCTAGAGCAGCAGTGCTCCAGAAAGAATCTATCAACTCGGAATAAATAGCTGGATCAGCAGAAATAGCATAAACAATCCTTGAGTTTTTCAGCCCCTCAATCATAGAATTGAACAGCTCTTTTCCTTCAGGAACTTCATCTAAGTAAGCTATACAGTTGTGACTAGCCTTGAAAATCATGTTAGCCATCTGCATTGTAAAACAAACTCAAGATCAGAACACTTTTAATATAACTTAATTATGCATACAAGTCTGAACACTTAGTACATTTTAACTGCTGTAAACTTTATCAACAAAAAGTTTATTATGCAAACATAAGTTGCAAGCATTAAGTCCATTAGAGACAAAAACATCAACACTTAAAACAATTAAAATTGTCTGTCATGCGAATCTCAAGTCAAGCGACAGTTCTTTCTGTGTGAAAAGTTTAAGTTATGTGACAAAGTGTTATCATGCGAAATATTCATGTGACATTCACTTTCGAGCGAAAATGATTTCCAAGTGAAAAGACTTTGCGAAAACTGGTTTTATGCGAAAAATAGTATTTCACGCGAAACCAATGCTCACGCGAGAACCAGGTTCACGCGACAAGCCCTTTTCGCGTCCGTTCATTTCTTTTGTGCGATTCGCACAATACACATGTCAAATTAACATATCAAAACATGTTTTTAATCCATGAAATCCATATCATTGCTGTCACCTAAGACTATTATGTTGATTTCATTAATCAATTTCATCTTTTAAGTCCTGTTATTACGATTTTATATCAAGATGTTAAGTTCCATTTACACTTAATCTCTAAAGTAACCGTAACAACCATCCTTTACCTTTCAATCTCAGTATGAAAGTATCGTAAGCAGTATGATATTTCAGAAATCCAAACTTAACAAGAAATGAACTCAGATTTGATTTTCTGTGGGAATGCGAAAACTGATTTCGGATGCGAAGCGAGAGAGGTTTTCGGATGTGAGTTTGAGCGAAAAGTGAGTTTGTCTTGAACACTGTGAAATTTATACCCCTGACAAGTCATGCGAAAATCCTTTTCGCAAAACCTACCTGTTCGCGTGAGGTTTCCCTTTCGCACGCGAAACAGTGTTTTTCAAAATTTTCAACTTTTAAAATCCCTTTTATTTTTACACAACTTTCAATCTTTTATTTTTAATGAATTAAGTCAACATAAAATGTTATTTACCAAGTGACCAATTAATTTAATGAATCTTTAATTTTCAAAAATTTTCTTGTTATTTATTTGTCCTAAAAATAAAACACTATAAAAGTGAAATAAAAACAAACACTTACATACAAAATAACAAAAGAATGAAAACAATTAAAGAATCAAGATCGGATTTGCTTGTTTTTTGTATAAGAATTTTCATAATGAGATCATATAGTTCTTTGTCAAGTTAAGACTCTGTCCGGCTTTATTTAAAATAACTGGTTAAGTTGATTGTCAATATAATTTGTCCTTTTAAACTTATACTTCAGGTTTTACTCAGAAACATAATGAGTGATATATATCATGTTTTGTGTTTATTTAATATAAGTCAGTGGATCCCACAATCAGAACTTCTGTAAAATAATTATTATCCTTCAAGACACTATCGAGATTTTCAAGTCACCCCAATTTGACTTAAACCATGCATTGATGATCAGTGATACCATTTATTGTATTCCTAAATATAACTATTTGAGCATAACTAGCCTGAGAAATATTTCTTAACCCGGAATATTAACAAGTTTACGGACTTACTGACAGCCATCCGGACTTACGTCTGCCCTCTCAAGATGTTTAGGACTTACAAGCCATCTAGACTTACATGCCCCATCTTTCGATTTTGCCTTCCAAAGTTAAAAACTATTCTCAAAATAGAAAAATATACCATATAGTATGTATGTCTTTTAGACATATCTTTTGATTTGTTGTGCTTCTTGGCATCTTATATCCTATATGGCCTTTGATGGCATCTTTTTGCTCAATTATTTTCTTTTTGTGTTTTTCTCTTTTTGTTTCTTTTTGTATTTCTGTCTATTATATATATATATATAGTTATGATAATCACTGAATCAATCACATACAGGCTTGAGTATGACAAGATTATATCTCTCAATCTGTGTTAGAACATTTTTGGCACATAATCCTGATATGTTCCCCACTAAATCATATTTCTTTAATTCAAGTGTAATCACTCAATTATGATCTTTTCATTTCTGAAAGCAAAGCCTATCGACACATCAAACATAATCCAAGTCTATTCGTATTTAAGCCTTTGAAAGTACTTAGACTCTGTAGAACTTTGTTATATCATTTCTCATGTATTTATGAAAATTTCTTCTTTTGATTTTGGCAATCCTTTGATCTTAACTCCCCCTAAGACCAAAAATATTTTCAGAACTTGTTTTTCTAATTTTCTCCCCCTAAAATTGTGATTGTCCTTTTAAGAAAAGGAAACAATTGCAATTTTATTCTTTGAAAAAAAATGAAAAATCTTTATGTGAAGATTCGTTAAACCAATTTATCCAAAGTTAATCATTCCCAATGATTGCACAAGGAAATCAAATCGAGAATGATCAAATGCCTTGGTAAATAAATCAGCGATATTTTCAGTTGATGGCACTTGTTTTAGATGAATAAGTTTACGATCAAAACAGTCGCGGATAAAATGGATGCGGATGTCAATGTGTTTAGTTTTTGAGTGTTGAATGGGATTTTTCACGATGTTTAGAACTGCCGTGTTATAACACCAAATTGGTGTGTCATAAATGTTGAGACCATAATCGAGAAGTTGTTGCTGAATCCAGACAAGCTGGGAACAACAACTCGAAGCAACCACATATTCAGCTTTGGCAGTGGATGTGGATACAGTGTTCTGCTTCTTACACTGCCAAGAAATGAGTCGGTTACCCAAGAATTGACATCCTCCTGTGGTCGATTTCCTGTCTAAGTTACAACCACCATAATCACTGTCAGTATAAGCAAATAAATTGAAATCGGAATTTCGAGGATACCAAAGACCAAGTTTAGGTTGACCCTTGAGATACTTGAAAATCCGCTTGACAGCTTTCATGTGTGATTCCTTTGGATCACTTTGATAGCGGGCACACTGACAAACAGGGAACATGACATCCGGCCTGCTTGCAGTAAGATACATGAGGGAACCAATCATCGATCTGTAAAGATGTTGATCAACTGATTCTCCTAATGGATCTGGAGTAAGAGTAGGACGAGAAGCCATTGGAGTTGGAGCTACTTTGGAATCTTGAAACTTGTATTTCTCAAGAATAGTCTGAACATACTTTTCTTGATGAATGAGAATACCAGTCTCAGATTGAGTAACCTGAATACCCAAGAAAAAGGAAATTTCTCCAAGGGAACTCATCTCAAATTTCTTCTTCATCACTGCTTCAAACTCCTTGCACATACTTTCATTTGTAGAGCCAAAAATGATATCATCGACATAGATTTGAACCAAAATAATATCATCGTCTGATTTTCGTAGGAATAAGGTTTGATCAATTGCTCCTCGTGAATAACCATTTGCGAGCAAATGTTCAGTCAGAGTTGCGTACCAAGCACGAGGTGCTTGATGTAATCCATATAGTGCCTTATCCAACTTGTATACATAATCAGGATGATCTGGGTCTTCAAATCCTGGAGGCTGACAAACATAGGTTTCTTCTTTCATTTCTCCGTATAAAAATGCAGTCTTAACATCCATCTGGTACACCTTGAAGTTCATGTATGAAGCAAAGGCTAAGAATATGCGTATTGCTTCTAGTCTTGCAACTGGAGCATACACTTCTTCATAATCCAATCCTTCAACTTGATAAAATCCCTGCACCACAAGACGAGCTTTATTCCGAACTATAACACCTTTTTCATCCGTCTTGTTTCGAAAAATCCACTTTGTTCCAATCGGAAGCTTATTCTTTG
Organism: Flaveria linearis; assembly: GCA_024085815.1. NCBI lineage: Eukaryota > Viridiplantae > Streptophyta > Magnoliopsida > Asterales > Asteraceae > Flaveria > Flaveria linearis. The sequence goes on along the minus strand of CM044002.1, from coordinate 68,005,897 downwards.
GAAGTTCAACAAGATGCCAAACATTGAGCTTCTTGAATTGCATCAACTCATCTTGCATTGCTTCTATCTAGCTATTTTCTTTGAGTGCCATTTCCACATTCTTGGGCACTATTTGTGATAGAAAGCAAGCATACAGACATGTGTTGATTGTCCCTGATCGACTTCTGGTAATTACACCTTCGTGCAACAGACCAATGATTGCTTCAGTTGGATGAGTTTTATGTATTCTTAATTGAGGAATCTCATCTGCAACCATTCCATCTTCCAAATTGGTAATATGTTCAACATTATCAATAACCTCTTCAGAATGTTGAGATTGATACATAATAGTTTCTTCAAGTGTGTCATCTGAAATAGGAGTTTCAGAAGCAGTAGACACATTTGGAGATTCTTCAAATGGAACTTGAATGATTTCTATCGGTGTATGTATAGTTTCTGAAGAAGATGAAGATAATGGAGAACTCAACGATTCTTCCAGCTCCTGAGTAGGAATTTGTTCTGAAGGAACATCTAATGACTCAGAACAGGCAGATACTGGTACAGAAGCTGTAGGAATATCTTTGGATGATGAAGCAATAGCATAATCATCAGATATCAAAGATGGAAGTTCCTCAATTATTTTGTTTTCCAAGGAGATTGCTTGAGAAGTAGAATCTGCATATGAAGGTTTAGAAATTTTAAAATTTATGAACAAAGATTCATAATCATAAACCCATGAAGGAGCTGAACCTGCATCAGTTATGTTAAGTTCGTGCCAATCAATGTTAAATGACTCGATTATTTGTCTAGTTATTTTATTATAAACACGATATGCAACTTTATTGGCAGCATATCCCACAAAGTAACATTCATCAGCCTTTTCAGAAAATTTTGAACTAGATTCAGTTGTATGCAACAAAGTGCAACAACAACCAAAGGCTTTAAAATATTTAACTTTGGGTTTGTGTTTATAAAATATTTCATAAGGAGTCTTATTTAATCTTTTGTTGATTAAAGCACGATTCTGAACATAACATGCAGTATTTACTGCTTCAGCCCAAAAGAACAAAGGTAATTTGGCAGCAGATATCATCGTTCTAGCAGCTTCAATCAATGTTCTATTTCTTCTTTCTGCAACTCCATTCTGTTGTGGAGTGCCAGTAGCACTGAATTGTCTGGCAATTCCCTTGGATTCACAAAACTCATTCAGAGTTTGATTGCAAAACTCTGTCCCATTGTCACTTCTGATGCATTTTACCTTTTTCTCTGTCTGATTCTCCACCAAAGTAATGAACTTGATCAAAAGGTGTGGAGTTTCATCCTTAGATGCTAAGAAAAACACCCAAGTAAATCTAGAAAAGTCATCAGTAACAACCAGACAGTAGATCTTCGACCCAAACTTAAAACACTTACTGGACCAAAAAGATCCATGTGTAAGAGTTGTAAGATTGATTCGACTGAGTTGTGTGCAACTGGTTTGTGAGGAAGTTTATGTTGTTTACCCTTTGAACATGACAAACAATGTTCAATTAATTGAAATTCTTTTTCAGGTAAACCAATAACATGATTTCCACGTACAAGTTTATTCATGTTTTTAAGATTGACATGTCCTAATCGACGATGCTATAACATGGAATCATTCTCCGAGGCTTTGGATAGTAAGCAAGAAGCTGTTACCAAAGAATTAGAACAATGCATATCAAGAAGATATGTGTCATTGTCTCTCGGAGTCCTCATCAAAATCCATTCATCTGGAACAACAAAACCTGGTTTTAAGATTAAGCATTCTTTGTTAGTAAAGTGTGTAGAATATTGTTTGTCACAGATTTGAGACACACTTAACAGGTTATGTTTTAATTCCTCAACAAAATTAACATTCTCAAAACTAAGGACGCCGTTTGTAACTGTACCACGTTTTGTTATACGTCCTCCTTTGTCTCCCGCGAAAATCACTCTTCCTCCGTTATATGACTGAACATCTTGTAGTAATGATAAATTCCCAGTCATATGTCTTGAACAACCGCTATCTACATGCCATAGACTTTCAGTAGCCTTTTGCGGTTGTCCCTGCATTAGTAACAAAATTACTTAGTTTTTGGTACCCAAGTCAAACATGACTTGAGCACATTATGTGTTGCAGCAAGACAAAATGATTTGATATTATTATATTTTGTTTGCACATCATTCTTTTCTTTTATGCTTTTAAGCTTGACATTTTCTTTTTCATCATTAGTCAAATTCTTATCCCGTTTGACATTAAAATCATTAGCAACCTTTGATTTCATATTATTTGAAAATTTTCCACGAGTGAAAAACAGTTTTCTATTATGAGAAATAGAATTATGAAATCTTTGTTTACTTAATGATTTTTGTCGAAAAGGACAATTGTTTACCAAATGATTTGTGTTTCCACACTGATAGCATCTCTTTTGTTGTTTGTGGAAAACAAACTGTGGATGACAATTATGAAAATTGTCATAAAAACCAAAGTCAGATTGACTAGGTTTAACTTTCTCCACAGTCTCTCGAATCTTTGCCATGTTTGACAATTGCAAATTCATCTTTTGCAGATTCGAGGAAATTGATGAATTATGACCACTTTGGATTGGAAATTTGGCAGTTTTGACTTTTGGAATTGGTGGTGTTGGAATAGGAACAGTCTTTGATTCTGCTGGAGTAGGACCAGACTTTGAATTTGCTGGAGGAGGACCAGGTTTAGATATACGGATTGGTGCTGGAGAAGGACCAGGCTTTTGAATTTTCAGATTGAATGCAGAAGAATCATTCACTTGCAAATCTGGGCTACAAACATCTTGATTCACAAGGTTAGCATTATAATGAAGTTTATTTTTAAGAATCGAGAATTCGTTTCTTTAAAAATATGTTCTTCATTTTCAATTAAACCTTTTGAAACAAATCTACTTTTAAAATCCTTTTCAATTCTTTCTTTCTGATTTACCCTTTGATTTGCATTCAAATTATATTTGCTATTAGATTTAATCTCATTCAAATTAACCAACTTTTCATTTCCATACAAAGTTTGTTTACAATCAGATTGTAAAACTTTTACATTCTTATTTTTCAAATTTTCTCTCTCATTATCCCCTTCACTATCACTCTCCCATTCTTCAACCAACCCATCCACCTTCAATTTATCTGCACAAAAGTGTTCAGTTGATTGTTTAGATTTGGGTACTATGATAGGATCAACAGATAAATTTACTTTGACTGAAGGTTTTAAGTCTTGAGATTGAGAGAAACCAATCCCATAGACCATATCAGAATCACAAATGTTATCAGATGAAGGTAAACATGAATAATCATGATTAATTGGAGGAGCAATGTTAGAAAACCCAACACCACATTTTCCTCCTTTAATCTTCTGAGTCATTTGTGACTTGATTATTCCTTCAACCATTGTTGATGAAAGTTTAAATTTCTCAACAGTTAATTTAGCCGTGGCTAACTCACTGTTAAGTCTATTAATTTCTAAAGCGAGTTCATTATTTCTATTTGTCAAGTCATTATTGGTACATTCTTTATCATGAAGATTTAATTTTAAATTATATATTGTTTTGTTTAAACCTTCAAGTTTTTCTTTAAAAATCTTTTCATTTGACTTGTGTTTGCAAGCTTGATACTGAAGTTTTTCAACTTTCATTATCAGGCTCTCATTGTGAACTCTGTATTTTTGAACTTTCTCAACACATGAATTTTTGCACAAACCATCATATACCTTGGGTTCAGAAGTTTCCCCTTCAGCCTCTTCTACCTTCTTGACCATGAATGCTTTCATTTCAGCATCTGGTTCTTCCACTGGAGCAACATCAACAGTCTTTGGATCAACACATGGGCTTTTGACTGGAGGCTCGACAGTGTACTCTTCAATCACACTCTTTTCTTCAGTAACCTTCTCCACCTGATCTTTCTTCTCAACTATCTCCTTTTCTTCAACTTTCTCAACCTCTCGTTCAGTATTCACTTTCTCTACTTTAACTTTCTCCTTTTCTTCTTCCACTGTAGCAAACAAACCCTCCAACAAATCATCAGACACGAATTCAGCAAACAGATTTTCTTCTTCTTCTGGTTCTGGAACAATCTTTGCGATAAATGCAGTAGACAAAGTTAGATCAAGGGCTTCCATTTGATCCGACCAATCATATTCAGCATTGGTTTGAGAAACTAATGCTTTAGCTCCACCAGAAGTACTTGCTTTGTCTTTCTTCGGCTCTATCTCCACAGTCACCATCTTCTTGGGCCTTCATTTTGACCAGTCTTTGGTTCAGTACACTCTCTAGCGAAATGACCTGGTTTGTCACAGTTGTAACACCTCAGGTTAGTCTTGTCGAAACCGATTTTGCTAGAGTTGTTAACGCCAAACATTTTCCTCCCAGTTCGTCTGGCAAAATTCTTAGCCCTGTAAACTACCATGGCCATTTGATATTTGATGTCATTCTCTTCAACATCATCAAGATTGACTTGTTGAAGATCATCAACCAATACATTTGGAGCAGTTCCGGCCATGAAAGCTTCATAACTTGACATAAAAGTGGTGAAAAGAGCAAGATGCTCCTCAGCAATCTGAACAGTTTGCTTTGATGGATTAGTGGTAGCAACATAAGCATGTTGACCACTATGAGGATCTTGAGATTGAGAGACTTGTTGATGGATGATGGGGGAATAGTGTTGAGCAGCTAGAACATGAACTTGATGGTTTACTGCTGGTTGCATATAAGAAGATGCTGCACTTCCAGATTGTTGTTGCTGACACATTTGTGTATAACTGACATAGTAATTCGGATTACTAGCCATTTTTGCATAGAGAGCAGTTCCTTCAGCACCCAGAGAACTGAGATGATTAGCAGCTCGCTGCTTATCGTCCATAGCATAAGACTTGATAGTTGAAATGAGATCAGTCAACTGAAGAGTATACAAGTCTTTGGTTCTCTTGATCAAAGTACAGTTGTTATTCCAACTGTAAGGAAGTGAATTTAACAACTTCTTGTTCACAGTGATGGGTTCCAGAGTAATACCCGCGCTTTTCATTTTTGTTACCAGTCTAACAAACCTGGCCATCTGAACTTCCAACTCTTCACCAACAATATGATTGAACATGTTGAATTCTTGATTCAACATATCCTTTTTGCTCTCTCTCATGTCTTTGTTGCCCATAATCTGAGACTCCAGAGCATCCCATAATACCTTAGCACCCCTGAACTCTTGAAACTTTTGTGAAATCTCAGTAGTCAGTGCCATAGTGATGGCAGCATAAGCTTTATCATCCAGTTCCAACCTCTTGATGTCATCTTCATCCCACAAGTGTTCAGGTTTCTGAACCATCTCTCCTTTATCATTTTTATACAACGGAATGTAAGGACCATACTGGATTGATCTCCACATCTTCGGTTCCGTGTAAATAACATATCTTTCAAATCGGAAAGCCCAATCAGTATAACCATCTTCACAGAGAAGCCTCGGTGGCTTGTTACCAGTACCAATTTCCGTGTCTAGATGAAGTGAAGCAGTAAGATGCTTCAAATTTGGTGTTGTTGAAGCCATAGTGATCAGAAAGTCAAAAATCAGGTTTCGTGCGAAATTAGATGTCGTGCGAAAATAGATTTCGCGCGGCCACACCTTTCGCGCGAGAGAGCAGTTCGTGCGATTTTCCAAGATACCTTTTCACGCGAACTCGCACAAAAAGGTAATATAACTGTCTGAGCGAAAACACCCCTTTTTCGCGCGAAAACTTACAGATCACGCGAAAATCGTCAATTTCGTGCAGAATCGAATCTCCAACAGTTAGTCCAAGCGAGAACCACCTCCAAATCAATGATATGTCTGATTGAACCTATTTTAATCCAATTTTAATGAATTTAGATCAATTTTAAGCTTAATTTTGATTAAAATTCACTTAAAGTCCACTAATTCAGTTCAAATCGGTCCAAATCAGTCCAAATCCTCCAAAATCGAGCAGAATAACATCTCCATATCAGAATCTAAAGTGATCAATGATGAATTTCTTCAAATCCGTGTAAAACACAATCCAAATCTCTTCCAAATCGTGGTTCTAGAGCCTAATGCTCTGATACCAATTGTAAAACCTCTGAAATCTCCCAGAAATCAATAACACACGATCTCAATCACGTGAATGCGGAATGTAAACATGATTGGATAGAAGAGAAGATTGAATTGAACACGAAAATGCTTCTTTGATTGAATCAAACAACCTATGAAAGGTCTTGTGCGGTTTTCGCACAGTACAGAATGATAATGAACGAAAAGCTTAGTTACAAAACGAAACAAATCTATTTATACTAAACATTGAGTTCTCGCGCGACACGCTTTTCGCGTAAAACAAGTTTTCGCGCGGCAACAAGCTTTCGCGTGGAGACCTTCTTCGCGTGAGATCTGCTTCTCGCGTGAGAGAAGCTTTCGCACATGCAGTCTGTTTTCGGACTTCGTCTTCGTTCAATCTCCAAATTTTTGCCGAGCCTTGACTAGTCTTCTACAATACTTAACACAAAAGACAACTTAGCAAAGTTTGCTAAGAAGTCAGATGATGCTATCTTTGTTGGATACTCTTCTAGCTCTAAAGCTTATAGAGTGTACAACATTAAGAATCAATAATTTGAGGAGTCATCCAATATAGTTGTTAATGAGCACACTCCGTGTGTTAGGGGGAATGGACCTGATTATATCTTTGATTTAGAATTGTTTCCAAACTATTCTAAACCATCATGTGAGAATGTTTCAGCTGGAACAGGTGCTCAACGTGATACTGATGCTGATGCTGATCAACTATTTGGGCTTCCCAGACCTCTTCCAAATTCTCTAAGAGCTGAAAGGCAACAAGCTTCAACCATTCACAGATCTGATAGTGTAACAATCTCCAGGAATAGTGAAGCTTCAACAAGTGAATCACCTGATGAACCCCAAAGCTCTTCAGGTGATCCATCACAACACCAGGTTGAAGGAAGTAGTATTCTGAAGGAATAGGCAACTGTTAATACTACTTCACATCCAACCATTGATGATGTTTCTTAATCATTCAATCAGTCCTCATTGAATGACTTTGAAACAACAACTGGAAAGAGTGATCCAGTTCCTGACCAGAATATGTCCAATCTGGACTTATCTCTGCAACTGGAAGTGATTCCTCATCTTAGGATTCACAACACTCATCCAACTGAGAACATCATAGGGAATGTCTCTGAGGGTGTGAGAACAAGAGGGCAAACTCATCATGGGAATGTCTGCTTGTACTCATGCTTCTTATCTCAGATGGAACCCAAGTAGGCGGAAGATGCCTTAAAGGATAGTAGTTGGGTTGAATCAATGCAGGAGGAACTGCTTCAATTCAGAAGACAAAAGGTCTGGAATCTATGCCCACTACCATCTGGTCAAGTACCCATAGGCACTAAATGGGTTTTTAGAAACAAGAAAGATGATAGAGGCTTGATTATCAAGAACAAGGCAAGATTAGTAGTTCAAGGATACACCCAAGAGGAAGGAATTATTATACTGATGTCTTTGCACCTGTTGCAAGACTTGAGGCAGATAGGATCTTTCTTGCTTATGCTGCATCCAAGAACTTCACAGTCTACTAACTTGATGTCAAATGTGCTTTTCTATATGGGGATATAGATAGGGAAATTTATGTATGTCAACCTCCAGGATTTGAAGACCCACAGCACCCTAACTATGTGTGCAAGTTGGATAAAGCTCTATATGGGCTGCACCAAGCACCTAGGCTGTGGTATGAGACTTTGTCTCAGTTTCTCCTGAAGAATGGCTACACAAGAGGTACCATTGACAAGACTCTCTTTATCAGGAAGACTGGAGAAGACATTTTGCTCGTTCAAGTCTATGTTGATGACATCATATTTGGTTCTTCAAATAACCAAATGTGTAAGGACTTTGAGAGCACTATGAAGCAGAAATTTGAGATGAGTTCCATGGGAAAAATGGATTTTTTCTAGGAATTCAGGTGAAGCAATTGAAGGAAGGATTCTTCATCAATCAATCCAAGTATGTCAATGACATCTTAGAGAGATTTAAGATGAAGGACTATAAGCCAGCCAAGACACCCATACCCAGAAACCATAATCTTTGCCCTGACTTTGAGGGGGAGGATACTGATCAACATCAGTATAGAGCAATTATTGGTTCTCTGATGTATCTCACTGCTAGTAGACCTGATATCATGTTTGCCACTTGCATTTGTGCAAGATATCAGGCTGCTCCAAAGGTGTCTCACCTAGATGCTGCAAAGAGAATCCTCAGATACCTCAACGGAGCACCTAGACTAGATCTCTGGTATCCAAGAAATAGTGATTTCAATCTCTATGGATACTCTGACAGTGACTATGGTGGCTGCAACATTGACAAGAAATCCACATCAGGAGGATGTCAATTTCTTGGTGGAAGGATCATTTCATGGCAATGCAAGAAACAATCCGGTGTATCTATATCAACTGCTGAAGCTGAATACATCGCTACTGCTAGTTGCTGTGCTCAGTTGCTGTGGATTCAGAACCAGATGTTAGAATATGGATTCAACTTCATGAGTACTCCTATCCATATTGACAACAACAGTGCTTTCTCCATCACAGAAAATCCAGTGAAGCACTCGAAAACAAAGCACATTGATATCAGGTATCATTTCATTAGAGATATTCATGAGAAAAATCTGATAAAATTAATCAAAGTTGACTCAAATGAACAATATGCTGATTTGTTCACAAAAGCTTTTGATGAACAAAGATTTAAGTATCTCATATCAGCTATTGGGATGATAAACATTGATTAACTACCTCTTTTGAAAGCTTTTTAATGTGTAATGTCTTGTGTCAATACAATTTAAGCCCTGTTACAAAAGATCTCTTTGAAATATTCCAAAGTGTAAATTTCTTCCGAAGAGGAATTAACTCTTAGAAGATATTTCCAAATATCTTCCGAAGACAAATTCCTCCATGGAAATTTTCTTCTCGGAAGAGTTTTTAGTCTCGGAAGAAGCGATTGATTTCACATCAGATCTACTTCCGAAGCTTATAAAACTTTTCATTCGGAAAGCAGCTCTTACCTTCGGAAGCAATGTTTTGCTTCGGAAGAAAGGATTGCCTTCAGAAGACAAATTACCTTCGGAAACGTTTTATACTAGGAAAGAGAGTTTTTACTGTGTAACGGATATCTTTTTGGGCTCCTCTCTGTAAAAGGTAAAGATTTTGTTGATAATGTCTAATTATTTAAAATTATCCCTTACCGCCACTGTCATTTCATAACCGCCAACTGCCGCCCTACCACCATTACCTAAATTCTTACCATTTAAATAATCCAGACTGTTCAATTTCATCTTCTTTTACCGATTTACTGCCCTAAATATTTCCTTCACTGTCAATCCTAAAATTCACCCAAATTCAAGCTCACTTTCTCTTACAATGGCGTTAAACACTCAGCACAACCAGGTCGCATTACTTGATTCGTCAAGAGACGTAGACTTCACCCAAATCATCACCTTTCTTTCTGAATCAACCTACTTCACGACGCTTACTATTAACCCCACCGTTTACTCCAACCACATGACTGAATTTTGGAGTAACGGTCAAGCTGAAATCCTGAATGGGGTTCGCGTCCTGAGAACCCGTATTTGTGGATAGGAGTTGGTTATTAGTGAACAACTCATCAGGGAGCATCTCAAGCTTCATGATGATGGAGCTCCTACTGAGTTTCCTAGAGAAGACTTGGATGGACCTACATCCTCATGGGATATGGTGGAGATGTGAGCAGGTCAACCGTCTACAAGTTTAACTTCTCATATCATTGGAAGTTTCTTCTACACATTGTCCTGCACTGCCTATCCAATAAGTCTGGGGGATGGGATCAAATCCCATACGAACTAGGATGCCTAGTTCACGGGTTGGTGAGAGGCCTGCACTTCAACTACTCAAGGTTTGTGTTGACCAACTTAATCGGGAATCTTCAAAGGAACACATTCTTCATGTATCCCTGATACATTCAACACATCATCAACTGCGAGTTGGAACAGAGCAAGCTTGTCTATGCAGCTGCTCTAACTGTTCCTCAAGTACGGCCTACCATCTTCAAGACTTTGAAGAAGGTGTCCATCAACTTTACTGGTAGGTATACTCCTTTACCTCCACAGATGATTGAGCGCATAGCTCCTGGTGACATCCCTGTTGACCCCACGGGTGATGAACCCACACCAGCAACCCTCACCACAAATGTCCCAATACCCTCTCCACCAATCAAATTCACATATCAGAGACGCCCCAAACGAACCCTTGTTCAATCTACTCTGATTGAACAAGCTCCTCCAGTTCAATCCAAAAGTACTAGAGTGGAAACATGGGCTCCCACTCAGTCCGAGGTCACACCATCCTTCTCCTTTGACCTCAATTTGGGTTTTGAGCCTCCTCTGTCTCAAACCCAAGAGCCCGAAACCCAAGACTTTAGCCCACAGGGAGAGTCTTTACACTCCCCTGTGCAGCCAATAAGGGACAGCCCCACAAGAGGCTCAATGCCTGTAGACATTGATCTAGGTCCCGGGTCAGTAGGTTTAACCTCTCTATCCTTCACTGACCTTTTAATCCGAACTGATGAAGAGATAACATCTCTCCATGGCCATGAAGTTGATCCGCAACACCCTCTCAAAGATCAATAGAGCCTAGAGAGATCTCTTATCTCTAGCCCCCATCAGCAGCCAACTACTGAGGTGAGTCCCACTGATGTGGAGGGGACTCATGTAGGCTCAGCTGCCACTACTCATAGTCTCTCACTGAGCTCTCAGGACAGTGGTAACATCAATCAGACTGAGTCTATGGCAACTTTGCCCATTGACATCTCTGAAAGAGATGAATTTGAGCAAAGGTATCCAGGGTGCCAAGAAGCCACATCTGGTGGTGAGACTGAACATACAAGGTATGTTATCTCATCTCCCCATGATTCTTCACATGATGATGATATGATCCTGCTGCTCCACAACAAAGAGCAGGATCAAATGGAGAAAGAAATGAAGAAAGCTGCAAGGGATAAGCTGAAGGAGAAGAAGCGGAGGGAGGAGGTAGAGAGGGTCACTGCCACCAAGAAGCTCAGTGACAAAGCCTGGATGAAAGACTATCTCCGGGCTCACGGATTCTCTGGTAGGCAGGTGGGACCCATGTTCGAAAGGACACTCCAACGGATATTCATTGAAATAAAGGCTGACATCCGTATGGGAAAGAGGAAGGAGATGTATAGAAGAGGACAGGGAATGATCTTCACCCCAACCACTCAACCACAACCTACACCAGAAGAACAAATCCCATTTCCCATCAAAACCGAGCCCTTAGATGAAACCTTCACCCCTGAACCTACAACTCTACCCATACCTACTTCATCACCACAACCACCTAAACTTCCTATCCTTAAACCCAAAACACAACCCAAAACCACTAAACCCAAACCTACCCAACTGATACCCAGACCATCCCCTCAGCCTTCTCAACATCTCTCTCTTGAAGAGTTTAAGGAAATCAAGACAAAGCTCAACAACTGCACAACTCTGAGCAACATCTCCTGTGAGGAAGATCTCATCAACATCACCTATGTTGATGACTCTTCAAGTTCCCTCACACTAGATCAGTTTCTTGATTTGCCTAGAGGAACTTTGGGCCAGGCTGCAATACTTCTCGGTCTTAACTCTGATTCTCTAAATGCTGAAGAGAAGAGACTTAGAAGAAAACTGGTGACTCTACTGGATACAAGAAGGAGGATAGGATTCCTAGTCAGTCTTCTGTGCCTAAGTATAATCCAGTGGAGGTTCGATGAAACTTCTCACAACTTTGTTATGGAAAGAGAGAATGGTGAAATCAACCGGCTCAATGCCACTTCTCTATTGCATCTCAACAGATTTGACATTGCTGAGCTTGCAGAGAAGCCATTCTCCAACCCCTCTAAGTCTGACACTGTTGCTATCATCAGGAATCATCTCAGCAGTATTCACTTAGCTGAGCTAACTGCAAAGGCAAAGATCAATGAAGAGTTGAAGCTGAGAAGACAGGAAGAAAAGGAAAGACCTACCACCAAGGGCGTAGCCTTTCTACAGATGGTGGAGGGTCCGGAATTGGAACCAATAGTTAGATAGGAATATGACTATACTTCCTATCAACTAACTCTTTTCAGAGGGCCATAAGAAAGGGTACATATAATCCAAGGTAACAGACTGGATGTTCTGTCTACCAAGGATTTGTACAAACTTCTCAGCACCACATCAGGAAAGAACAAGGAAACAGATAGATATCTACTTTCCTTGGTGCTGAAAGTTTTGAGAAGAAGAGAGAAGTGAAGTTTTGATAGCATCAACCTAGGGAGAGTTTGTTGGGTCATTATAAGGCTGGTGCAACTAAAACCACTTCACATAGTCAATTTTGGTGCTACATTCAAAGGCTTCCGAAGCTAAGTATGAGATCTTCCTAAGTCTGAAGTCAATAGCTGATGATAACAGCTGAAGTCAACAGCTAAAGACAACAGCTGAAGTCAATAGCTGAAGACTATCTTTCGAAGACAAAGTCTGAAGAACACTTCCGAAGACAAAGTCTGAAGAACACTTCCGAAGACAAAGTCTGAAGAACACTTCCAAAGACAAAGTCTGAAGAAAGAGCTGAAGACAAAGTCTACTTCCAAAGATAAAGAAGACTCCAAGCCTCGGAAGAAGCAGTCTTCCGAAGTATAAGTGGCTTCGGAAGAAGTTATACCTCCGAAGCAATTTAACCTTCGGAAGACATTGCTATGACCAGTAGACATAAGTATGGTCTCTGACAATCCGCTACAGGCCTCTGATACAGCATGGCTTCTTCCTAAAGAGCCATGTTATTGACCATACTTTATTCTATTGTTTACCTTTTTATGATAGTACATGTTACCAACCTTAGTTGGTGACAAAAGGTAAGTCAGGGACATGTCCTGACTACCAAATCTCAGATAATATATCCGAGATACCTTAACCTATAGTCTTCTAGTATAGGCTTTTGGTTATAGGTTTTAGCTGGGATCAAAGTATATCCGGCTATAGCTAGTATTATATATAGTTCTCATTGTAACTCAATAGAAAGAGAGATTGTGCCTTGTAAGAGTCTTGTAATCCTTTGAGTTGAGAATCAATATATAAAAGTACCTTGAAAATTTACTTCTTGTGTTTATTATCACTGGATACTTGTTATATTGTGATCAACTCTTCTTAGGACTCTTTCTGAGTGTTGTTCAATGTGAGTTTAAGAGAAAGAAACCACTTGTTAAGTGACCGAAACCGATCCTGCAATAAAACATTTGTTTATTTTTTTCACACGATCCTCTTAAGCAGTCTTAAGAAACTTTGTAGACCCATTAAAAATCTCTTGTTAGTAAATCTAGTTTCGTACATCCGATCAATGTTTTGAAAACCGAACCGGTTGTCCTAGAGGTTCACTTGATGGACCGGTTCAATCGTTTTTAAACCGGATAGCTTTATGTTTAATCTAAAAGATTAAAAATTATGATACAATCAATAACATTGAAAATTATTTTAAAAAAAATCTCGCCCATACCATATATATTTGTGAGAGAGAGTATCAATGGGTGTTTTAAATAATGAAATAGATTAGTTAAAAAAAGTTATGTTTATTTTTCCAAAAAAAAGGTTATATGAGTAGTCTACATCATATCCTATACAATTCAGATGCATAGGAACATCATTTCACTGTATTTGCTATAGGTTCTATGTTATCCTACACCATCTGAATTAATACATCATTTTTGTTTTTATGCTGGTCGTTTTACCTGACAACTAGGCTACAAAGGCTAGTTTTAGTAGGATGAGGGATGTTGTTTGATTTGATTGGGAGCTCTAAACGACCGTTTCCATACACCTAAAAATCAATAAATTCAACCCCATTGCAAGCTGCTTCTTATCCTCTCTTTCCCTCGCGATTTTTATTTTTCATTTTTTTTCTCATAACAAAAGTAAAATCAATTATATTAGTGTGTTATTTGTTTGTAATAATTACTAACTAAGTTATTTCAGATAATGTCAAGTTACCATCAAGAGATGGTGTCAAGTCGTTTTTCAATCCATGGAAATTGGTGCGAGACGTCGGGCGAATTTACCCGTGCTAGTTACATGTAGACTTGGGCAAAAAAACTGGTTCGGCCAAAAAACCTGAACCTGTTCCAACGAAAAACCGGTTTGGCCTAAACCGGTCCCAAATAGACCCGAACCGCCGGTTTGTATGCAGGTTTGGTAACCCCACCCTCAAAACCGGTTTAAAAAGCTAAGAACTGGTTAAACCGGTCCTAAAACCGGTTTATTAAAAAAACCGGTTGCAAATCGGTCCGAATCAGTTTGACAGGTTTGAGTTTCCGGTGAGCCAAACCGGTTTGTATACCGAACCGGTTTGAAAAAAAACCTGGTTTGACCCTACGACAAAAAAAACCGGTTCAGTTTTGAACTCAAAAGGTCGAAACCGGTAAAAAAACGGTTTGTACACCACTAGTTACATGATGAATGAGTCATGGAATAATTTTTTTGCCATTAACGCCCTAGTACAAAGATTATAGGTGTTGTATGCTATTTTAATGAGCTTGCATATAAAATGTTACGTAGAGTAGTTTTTAAAATTTTTTGTGTACATTTTTATAAAAATAAAGTTTCTAAGTTATATGATGTATACAATTTTTATATAAAGTATATCTTTTATAAAATAAAGTAAAACTAGTATTAAGCCCCCGCGTTGCGGTGGTCGCGTAAAACGTGTCAAGTATTAACAATGTTACATAACCATGAGCGACCACAAAATAAAAAAATATCATATTAAAAAGGAAATAAAAACGAAAAAAAGAAAATCGAACAGAAAGTAGATGTAAACCACACACATGAAATATAAAACATTAAAAGCAATAAATAATTTGATCCAAGACCAGCACGTTCCGACGTCCCGTTAAACAGGAAAAAATAAGCGTAACAATGCTAAACCACACACGCACCTTACAGCGTGTTAACTTTCAAAATTTTGAGAGAAATGTAAAACGAAAAATAATAAATGATGAAAAATATTAGGGTCAAAGTTGAATGTAAAAAGTTACAATGCTTAAATATTAAAATATGTAAAAGTATTAGATTTAAAAAATAAAAAATTAGATAGTTGTACATTATGCATAACAATGTGTACATACAATTTGGTAATTAGAATATATATAATGTATATATAAAGCGAATAAAATTAGCATAATAAAAATAAACTAAAATATATAAGTATATATTACTATATATATTAAAGACTTATGTCGGTGGCTACAGTGCCACCGACCTCCACACCTTCCTTATCTCAAACCCTAATCACCCCTGATCTCACAATCGCTTTTGACATCCGGAGACATCCCCTCCTCTCACACGAATTACCGTCGGAAACCAAGGCTTCAGGCTAAACCCCCAAACGGAAGCGAGTTCGTAAACAGAAGGCCAACCGGTGATCTCATCGACGGGAAAACGATTGTGGAAGGAGGAAACCGACGAGTCACCGTGGAAATCGTGGTCGCAAGCGGCGCAGAGGAGGAGGTTCTCGGTGACAAGATTACAACTTCTACAGCTGTGCTGTCTGTCTTCTACAGATCTCATTCTAAATCACACCATTTCTTCTTCTTCAACAATTTCAGAATAGAAATTGCGGGTTTTGATTTGGGGATCGGGTTCCGATTAAGGGTTTAGAAGTGGGATTTCATCAGATTTTACGGTGATGGTGTTTTGGGAAGGGTACGTAAGCGACGAGGTGATGGGTACATTTGCTCCAATTGTGGTCTACTGGTTGTACGCAGGCTTTTTTCAGTTGCTACCGCCTCTTGATAACTATCGTCTGCACACCAGGAAGGAAGAAGATGCGAAGAACTCTGTGCCGTTGAGTTCGGTGCAGGCGGTCGTTGCCCACCTACTGTTTTTGGTAAGAAAAAACTTATCTTTGTTTGCTATTATGTGTGTAATTGTTTCCCATTAGTTAGTCTTTTTATTTCTGTTTTGTTTGATAGACATATATGTGTGATCTTAAGACCTTAAAATTAGTTTAGAGATGATGGTTTCATGATTAGATGTATGATGACATTCACATTCACATTCACATTCACCTGTTTGCTAATAAGATTTTAGGTTAATATTAAGATCCACAAGAAATCATATGTTGTTTGCATAGACAGAGTGACAGAACATATTATATGTCACTGGTGTGGTAATAAGATTTGAGGTTAATATTAAGATCCTCAAGAAATCATATAGTGTTTGCATAGACTGACAAACCATATTATATGTCACTTGTGTCCCATATGTATCAATTAGAATAGTTGAAGACAACCCATGGTTAACAAAATTTGATGACAACAACACAAGCTTTTTATCCTTTCACTTGGAGGTTTAAATGGTCACTTAGGACATTTTTCTTTTATTCTTGTGCACATGACTGGTTTGGGATCTAAGAAAACATTATCTTGATCATTGTTGATCTCATGATGGTTTGATTTTTGAGTTAATAATTGTCTTACTTTAGCCATTATTGAAATGGTCTTGGAATTTTGGTCAATAATGTTTAAATTTAAAAGGTTCATTAAAAATCGCTTATTAGTAGGGACTTCTACATTCTTGTAACATCTATTTCTATTATGCAAATGGTATAAGAAGGCGAAACAAACATTAAAGTTTCATATTCTGTTCTCTCTTTCCTTGAACAATTGTGAAGTGTTAACTAAACAAGAGTGGGAACAAGAACAAGTTGACAAGTTTCATAGTTAAATGAATATGTATGTGTGTGTGTTGAAATTTGCCACCATTAATATTATCATCGATGAAATATTTGTTTTCCTTTTTTGGATGGAATAGAATTGCTAGAAGATGCAATATGAAACAGTTCTCATGTTTATTGTACAAGAGTTGTTGATGAACTTATTGGTAGCTTTTGGTAATTGCCATTAATAGTCTCCCAGAGGTTCCATTCAAACATATGTTTATTTATGGTGATGGGGGTTGTTGTGTTAATATAATTAAATGTGCAGAGCACCAAATATTGTACCTTTAGTCTAATCAAGTTTGAGAAAATATCAGGCAATGCATGTTGTAAAGTGATGCAACGTCCATTATATGAATGTACCTTTATACACATGATCTTTAGTTCGATTTCTGCTGGTACCTGAAAATATTGTTTCTGTTTATCAACTATACTTGTGATGTCTATAACACGTTAAAATTAACTTCATAGTTCATACACATCCTTCTAAAAGCTCAAAATTTTCATCTATCATGCAGGTTTTCTTCACTGTCTGTTTGCTATTTGTTATGATATATTTTGAATTTTCTATTATTTGTTGTATATTAGCTTTCTGTATGCTTCCCAGCAGCTCTTGAGTAGCTAAAGTTTAGTTATTAATGTTTGGTTTACTCATCACAACTTTGAATAAACCTCTATTTTGCACAATTTAGCTGCTGATGTTTAATTTCTTCATTGCTCACTTTGGATTATCAAAGAGTTTAGTTGACATTGGATTATTCAAGGGATTTAGTTGACTTAGGGTGTACGATTTTGTTGTGTTGATATCATATTTTTGTTGGCTATTGGCGTATTTGGTAACAAACATTTGTTTTTTTAGTAATTTTATCTTCTTTGGTTGGTTTCCAATTTGTTTGATACATTTTGAAAAGGTTCTACCTGGTTTAGGCATTTCCATTACCTGCAATTGTATTCAATATATATATATATATATATATATATATATATATATATATATATATATATATATATATATATGAGCTTGGAATGTAATTATAGTTTCAAAATTTATCTACTGAGGTTCTAATATTTAAATTTCGTTGAACAACTATCAAATCGCGATTCTTGGTTTCAAATATATTGTCTGTTGATTGGGTTATTACCCTGCAGTGGTAGTTGTGTGTTTATTGTTCCTTTTTTGCTTTTGCTAGGCATAGATTTTTACTGAATTCTTTTATTATGTTGCAGGGTTGTCATCTTCCGATTTCATAGTTACATTTTCGTGTTTGTTGCTGATTGATGCAGGTATGTTGTTGTTATGTTATTTATGTCTTCTTGAATTTTATGTTGTAGTAGCATGTTACCTTTTTTTAATAAGAAAAGGCCTAGATATGAATTATGTTTTAGATACTTTCTACGGCTTAGGATAACGTTAGGTTATTGTCATGATGCTTTTCAAGATCAACTTCTAAACATACACAAAGCCTAAAAAACAATTCTCATACAGGCTGGCAGGCGATGTTTTGGGCTTCAATAATCCCATTAGTCGTAAGTGCCTTATTTTATTTATTTATTCACCATTCTTTAAAGATTAATTACGAATAACAGACGTGATCTTTTTTACTGTCAAGATTATCTTAGCTGTTGGAACTAAGCTTCAAGCCATCTTGACAAAAATGGCTCTGGAAATCATAGTAAGACGCGCAGTCGTCCAAGGGATTCCTCTTGTGCAGGCCTCTGTTAAGTACTTTTGGTTCTCGAAGCCGAGCCTAATGCTTCATCTCATACATTTTGCTTTGTTTCAGGTAGTTGGCGACTCCTTGGGAATTTAATCACGTCTTTCTTTAGTCTCATGTCACTAACTGCTTTACTTGATCATTTGTGCTCACAGAATGCTTTCCAAATAACTTACTTCTTTTGGATTTGGGTAATGAAACAGCTTTCAATTTCAATATATATACATGACCAAAGTTGTTTTGAACCATTGATAGCGTGATACGTCTTCTTGTGCTTGTGTAGTATGAATATAAGATCAATTCATGCTTCCATCACAATATGAAGCTTGTGATCATAAAACTTGTCATTGGGTATGAATTATATCTAACAAAAGTCACTGCAGTACCAAGTGAAGGGCTGATTGACTGATTTCTGTTTGTGTTTATTGTAAGGTTGGAGTCTTGATCTTGTGCAGCTATATAACGCTTCCGCTATATGCGCTTCTATCACAGGTTAGTCTACGTTTAATAACTCCGAAAGGTCGATTTTGATCATTCTGTCAAATGTGTTTTGCGAATACACGAATCGTAAGTAACTACATTCTGGGCCTCGCACCTCAGCGACGATCAAACTGTTTACTAGCCGAACACTAAGGCTTGCATAGCCGCAGCAACGCGCGGCATCCATAACTAGTTGTAATTAATTATATATAGACACGTAATATATATTATAAAGTACAAAAAAGATAAAAAAAATATCGAAATATGCATGTTTAAGGCATGGCAAACTGTCGTCTCTAGTAGCCAAGCACACTTGTCTGACACTGTTTGAACATGACAGGTCACAGGTGGTGTAAAATGTTCAAAAACTGGTGTATCTTTCGTGATCCCCTTTCTGTATTTGCTTTTGTTTGTTTTTAAAATTTATGTTAAAAATTAAACACCACAACTCAAACTAAGGGATGAGGGGGCACTCCTCTAAACTACCCTGAACTATCCTGAAATTCACCAATCACACACTGTCACATCACAAGTACCCTGAACTATCCTGAAACATCTAAAAAACTAGAATGCTACCCTGAACTACCCTGAAACGTTTCTTTTAATATTAAAATAATTCAAAAGATAATTTACTTTTATTAAAAAAAGAATAATTACAATAATTAAAAATAAAGCATTACATATTTAAAATAAAGAATACATAACTAAAAATAAAATACTACATAATTAAAACTAAAACATTACAAGCATTAAAATTAATCTATTCCTCGTCCGAAATCGAGGTACTCTAGACTTAAAATTGAAAGATGTTCACAAGATCATATCAAAGTCGAAAATGTGTATCTTGATCATGTATTTCCAAAAGAGCATTGTCGTCAAAAACCGGTTAGACCGGATGGTCCATTATGTATACCGGTAATATCGCTCTTCATTCATCCTTCAGGATCATGTTATGCAATATCATGCACGCGTAAACGACGCTTCGAATCTTGTCAACCGTCATAACCCGCATCGGTCGCCTAAGTATGCCCCATTTTCCTTTTAGCGTACTGAAAGCTCTTTCAACATCTTTTCTAGCCGACTCTTGCACTTTCTTGAATATCTTTTGATTCGGATCAGCCGGATATGAAAACGATTTCACAACCACTTTGTGGAAAAGCCTTAGGTATGAATATGTTAGATACCTGTTACTCGATTCGTCGACAAAGTAGGATAGATCCCGTCGGTAAGATAGTATTCACGTTTGTATAGATGTCCATTTACATAAAATGAACACTTGGGTGCGATACCATTCCTTTCAGGTACAAATATTGGGGATTTATTAAGAACGTTGATATCGTTGTTTGACCCGGACGGGCTGCAAAAACCATGCCAAAACCACATATCATATGAAGCCACCGCTTCGAGCATGACCGCCGGATATTGGTGATCACCTCTCATATATTGGTCACGCAACTCGGTCGGACACATCCTCCAAACAAAATGTGTACAATCTATACTCCCAAGCATACCGGGAAGGTTATGCTTATCCTCATGTGACTGGTACAAAAGTGTAACATCATGGCTTGTAGGTATACGAAGTAACTCCCTACCATATAACTTGATAATCGCATTGCAAAAAATTGTAGACACTCACGCGAAGTGCGAGCAGACGTACATAAATACTCATCATATTCGTCTGGGGTGTTACCTGTTGCTGTTGTCTGACTGTCGATGTGCATTTTTGTAGCGGGGTGAAACTCTTTTTGTACATCCCGTCAAGCCCGTCCTGTAACCATTCTTCATTTGATTCAACATCACTGACTATTTATAAGATAAAACATTTCGACATACGATACCTTCCTCGAAACATTTGTTCATCGTATTTCGAATCGTCAACGAAATAGTCGTTCATAAGTAGCTCGTGACCCGTTACACGATCGCAAGGAACGTATCTTTTTTAGAAGAACTACTCGTTGTATCCTCTAGGGATTTTTCAATAAGATTTTTCATAAACCATAAACTGCAATTATCTTAATCTGTTTTGTTTTTGGGAATGTACAATTCTGGATACTCGTCAGACATGGTTGATGGTGTTTGTGTAATTGCTGTGTTTGCATGATTTTGTTTGAGTTTGTGTAGATAATATTATGTATGTGTGTGAATATTTATAGTGTAAAAAAATTCTTGGCCTCCAACGGTAACATTAACGCTTTTATAGCCGTTACAATCGGCTCTCGAACCCGAGCGGGTTGGGGCCTTGACCGGTGTTACCGCCCGGGTAAGGCATACCCGAAAGCCCCTTAGGGCACCACCCCATCCTCCCTAAAAGATAAAAAATGCATCTCACTTTACCATCATATGGAGTCTGCAACTGCCTTCCATGATCTCATGCTGGCAGTAGAATGTTGATGAAGATGAGATTGTGTCACTTGTAAAATCAGCTTTGTCACTTGTAAAATCAGCTTTGTCACTTGTAAAATCAGCTTCAAGCATCTTCCATCTTGGCTCACCAACATCCATCATCACCGCCAGCAGCGCTACGAGAGCTGACGCCGCTCCACCACCGGAGACGCCAACAAAGTTAGATCTAGTTTCATCGTATCTCACACGCCTCAGAGCTTCTTTTCTTCTTCCTTTTTTCGTTTATCCGGTTCGACCACGAATCGTTGGAACCGGCCGGTTATTTCAGAAACAGTTCAAATATACATAACCGTACCGCCGGTGGCACCGGTTTCCGGTCCGACCGACCGGTCTGGTCCGGTCACAAAAACCTTGCATCCAATCATTATAATCCATATGAAGTTAATAAACAAATAAAAAAGACATATACATTGAACTAGTATATATAATGTGAATTGATTATACAAACTTATTCTAAGATGTTGGATCTTAACCCAGTTTTTTTATTGTTCTAGCTCCTATATACTTTTTAACGGTTTGATTGTTTATAAAAGCGACATTATTTCTCTTTAACTCATCAAGTTTGCTCATGAAATAGAACAATCAAAAGCAGTCCTCAAACAGGAACAATTTAAAATTAATCTCTACTAAAAAGTTTCTAGATCTAAATTATTGTATAACAAGTAATCTAAATTGAACTAAAAAGTGACTACTAAGTATGTTACCTTCAAGATTCACGAAAAACAATAACCGTGCAAAAACTTGAATCTTAGCTTGGAGATCCAATGAAGAACTCCTTGAATTTGGAGTAAAACTTACGTACGAGAACAGAAAAAAAAGATTAATAGTTAATATGTTAGTATAAAGATTTTAGATCAAAAATTCAAAATTTAAAAAGATGTTTAGTGTGAGAACAATGAATCAGAATAATAGTGAATATGCACTAATAAGGTGGTTCATATGTAATATCAGTTTTGAAATTAAGAAAAACCTATAATATCCCTTATCTTATAAGGTGGTTCACATCTAACAACTAAATAATTATGATATGCCTAATAAGGACGTTTATACATAAGATGTCTCATTCGACAAAATACCTAATAAGGCAGACATATATTTTAAATTTTGAATATACCTAATAAGATGATCATTTATTAGTTTTAAAATTTTAATACCCTTTTAACTGATGTTTACATTATTATTGTATACTAAATAAATAAGAACATATTACAAACGGCCTCTTTTTCTTATTTTTTATATCTTGTAAACGAATTTTATCTCTTATTGAGGCTAAGTATGTGAATAGTGAATTGGTTTACAAAGTGTAAGTAACCGCCTTTTTGTAAGGATCAAGACAAACATACCAATCGATCTCGTGAGGAGAACGTGGAATATAATCGCTCACTGTAAGAAGAAGTAGAATCAAAAGCACATGAACACAAATGCAAATAACTTCAATATATTGCTCTCTGATTTTGAAAGATTACAATACGTATGAAAATCAGGAACTGACAAAAACTCACTTAATTACAAAAAAACTTCTATATATATATATATATATATAGAAGTTCTCACGGAATACATGATTCTCGCGTGACTGAATGTTATCGCGTGAGAAGCATGTTTTCGCGCGGCAACTCAATATGATGAGTTGAGGGCAGCCAGGGTAAACTACTTGGGGAACAGGAACTACAATATAGATGAACTCATCTCTCTTCCATTAAAGGAACTAAATGAACTAGCAGACATAGAGTTGTTAAAGGAGAGGAAGGAGACAGAGGATGCAGAGTTGCTCCTCAAATTAAAGAAGCAAGAAGAAAGAAGGCAGAAAAGGCTTTATAGCATGCTCCTACCCTTTCCCCAGTTCAAGAAAGCCCTGAGACAAAGGGTGTGGCAGCTAAACAAACTCAAGTAGACAAGAAAGTCGATAGACAAAATATGATCAACTGCATGAGTGCCACAGGTCTCTATCAGGCATCTGCACTTCTTCCCTTATCATATGAGTATATTGAATTTGTGTATCTAAAGCAGCTGGAACAACAAGTTATTAAAGAATAAAAGGCTGCTAAGAAAGATGATGGAAGAAGCTGCAAAGTCAAGAGCCATCATCCAAAAGAGCCAAAAGAAGTCTGTTGATAGGTAAAGGATGATGAGCTTCTTAAAGTTGTATGGATTCTCCGGAAGGAGGCTTGGTCCAATGTCTCTATCCACTATGGATGAGCACATTAGAGTGATCAAGCAGAAGACTAAAAGGGGAGAGCTTGCTGACTTGCATTCTCCATCAAGTCAAGCTCCTCCTAAAGTTGAGGTCAAGGTTGAACCCACTAAGACAACATAATCTGGACCTAGAACTGCATCTCAACCAACTTCATCTTCTAATCCATAGTAGGGTCCTGCTCCCTCTCCTTCTGAACCTATGAGGGAAGAGGACCCAACTGAGAAAGACACAACAGAACAACCTAGTGTTGAAGACCAGTCTTCTTAGTTAAAGACTTCAAATAGCAGGAAAAAGATGGCCATGAAAAGTGTTTCTAAGAAGAAGAAGAAGTCAAAGGTATCCACCTCCATACCTCAGGATGAGTTAGAGCATCTTGAGGAAGTGCATGAAGAGGCTGCTCAACCAACTCCAACTCAAGCACAGCCTCTTGTAGCTAGAAGACCCATTTTGTCCTGGACTTTTACTGCAAATCCAGACATATGGTATCTCGTCAGAGATCAAGGTAGTCAAGACGCCTATTTCTGCAAGACATGCTTGATCTACCTTTGCATGATCTCTATAACATGAGAAGGTATTATGAGAGTCTGAGGGATTTTGACCAATTGATGAAGAAAGGAATGGTCTTGATCCTAATGAGGACTGTCAATATCTGAATATGTTGATACATGTGTACCTAGTTTAGGAGCTCAATGTAAAATGTCTTTCATGTCTTACATATATGTAATTGAATGGGTATGAATGAAATACAATATGTGGTTGATGCTTATAATGTTTAATAGTTCATTTTTTATTGTGTGATAACGCATATTGAACTAACTATATAGGTTTGTGGTTGTTTTCATAATTCTTAGTAAAAAATGGTTGAGAAACATGTTTAAACTTAATCGTGTGAAGTTATCATACGAATGGACCATGCTAATGGACCATACGCATGAACACTTCATGCTAATGAACCAGTCGCATGACTGAACTAGGAGACTGGATCAGTCGCACGATTGAGACATAAGATTGGGTCAATCGCACGACTGAACCTTCAGTCATGCGTATGAACCAATCGTGTGATTCAGTCACACGACTGAACCATACTAATGGCTCAGTCGCACGATTGACAAACCCTAACCTATAAATACCACTTAATTCATGGATAAACGAAAAAATCCAAATACCTACGCACATAATCGTCTCCTAGTAATCAAGAGGCTCAGAAAACCTGTTCCAACTTCATAGTTCGTTTCTGACAAATTCTTGTTCGTTCTTAACGTTTGTTTCATCGTAAGGATTGATCAGATTGTCGTTCTCACTGATTGGATCGCCAATCAAATAAGATTCCACACTATTTGAGTTGGTATACGCGCAGAATCAGTTAGTACTCCATATGTACACGGTCCTAACAAGTGGTATCAGAGCTTTGGCTCTTGATTTTGTGTGTTGATTCGATCGATTTGGTGTAAAAATCACGTTTTTTTTCATTCAAAACACCATCTTTTTTGTTAAAACAGTGTTTCCGACGTCTCCAGATCAAAAAGTTCACGTTTTTTCGGAATACGGCAGATTAGGGTTCGTAAAAATTCGTGCTTGTGTGTCAAAATATCCAAAACCCTCGAATTTTTCAAAACTAGCAGCTTCAGTCGCACGATTGACACAATTGCACGACTGAACTCATTCGCACCTTCCATACGCACGATTGAACTCAGTCGCTCATCCAATCGTACGACTGAACACTCCGGTCGCATTGTCCAGTCGTCCTTATCCAATCGCACGATTGACTCATCCGGATTGTTCAATCGCACGATTGAGCCATCCGCATTGTTCAATCGCACGTTTGGCCCATTCGCACATCTCCATTCGCACAAGTGAATAAATCTTAGATTAAAGTTCAAAGTTAATACAAATGGAAGATCAGTACTCAGCTTTCACTACCGGTAGGGATTCACGGATCTAGAATCTATTGCTTCTGGAAAACGAAGTTAGTAATCACAATAAGCCCCCTAAGCTGATAATGTTAGACGATTACGCACAATTGAAGCAAAGGTTCGAGATATACTTAAATGGAGTTGATCCTAATCTATGGGAATCAATCGAGACTGGGTATAGCATGTCGGTTGGTGCTGATGGAGTAAAACTTACCTTGGGTGGCATGACTAATAGCCAGAAGGTGAAGTATAATGCAGAGAAGAAGGTGTATGCTTTATTAACTTAGTCAATTCCTAAGGATATATTCCATCAGTTTTCTGAGAATAAACAAGACAAGAAGTTATGGGATGCTCTGGAAAAACGGTATGCCAGGAATGCGACGTTGAAGGCGTTAAAGGCAAAGGCTTTGAAGAAGAGTTTGATAACTTTTCTTCAATAGGAAAAGAGAGCCTGGATGACATTATCGATCGTTTCTACCACTTGATGACTGAGCTGCACACTCATGGGGTTACTACGTCCATGGAAGATAAGGTGTTAAGTTTTGCAGATGGATTGCCAGAGAAGTTGGTCTCATTTGTGTCAAATCTGAGACAGAATGATATGCTTGCTAAGTTGGATATTAACGATTTCATTCTGAAGCTGAGAGAGGAAGAGTTGAGGATGAAGTACAGGTCCCAAAAAGGTTCATATGATCACAACCCGTCACTTTACAACTCAACTCCTCAACCAAAAACTTCTGGAGCACCACTCAAAACAGCATTCATGTCTAGTTCAGCTGCTCCGTCCCAAGCCATTACTTCAGGATCTGACACGTCAGGGTCATCTTGCACCCAATACATAGCACCTGAAGCCAATGCTACCAATTGAATACCGAGAATCTCGGTAAGGTGACTGTAGAGGTAGCAAATGAGCATATGGATCTCCTAGCAGCTGTCACTCACTCCTATGACGGTCTAGTTGCGGGGAAGATTGGAAAATGCCATCTCGCTGATGAAGACTATGAGCAGGTAGACAAGAATGAGCTCGAAAGAATGGACATTATGTGGGCGCTAGCTAGTGTTGTCCGGAGGGCGAAGAAGTTTGTTAAGAAGACTGGACAGAACTTGATAGCCACAAAGGATACAACCTTTGGTTTTGACAAAACCAAAGTTACCTGTTTTAATTATGGAGAAAAGGGGCACTTCAAACGTGAATGAGTGTACCCCAAGAAGACAGGTAATGGTAATCCATTCTCCACCTTCAATCTAAAGATAAACCCACTAATGGGGCTACATCATCAAGCAAGGATCCTAAGGTATTGACTACACAAGACGATGATGGACAAGATTGGATCTTTCGCTTTGTATCTCCAGGAGAATCCAACATTGCATGTGTTGAGGGTTTGGATGATTACTCTGCAAGCAAAGGTGATATAGCAGTGGAACTCGTAATGTCAGATCATGAAGATACTGCTACTGTGGTCACTCACCTAAATGAAGAAGGTCCCAGCACAACATGTTCAGAATCACCAGCACCCGAACAGTCATACTCTGTGATGATGGCTGATTCAACCGAACCTTCTCAGGTAAGTTCCACAGACCAACTTTTTGATAATCATGCGTGTTATGAATGTAATAAATTTTGGGATAGCATAGATTCAAAATTTGCTATGCTATTAGATCACAATGATAGCTTAGTAAATGATGTACAACTGTGCACAGAAGCAAACCGAATTTTAAAAGAAAATGAGCACGGTTATAAAGAGAAAATAGAACTGTTAAATAAACAACTAAGGGAAACCGAAGTTGTGGCATTTAACCAAGCAAATAACATAAAGTTCTATCTAAACTCCCTAGAAGAAACCAAGAAAGAAAAAGCAGTTTTGTAAGTCGAAGTCAACTCACTAAAACAAAAACTGCATAGTTGGACTAGTTCTTCTCACATAGTTCAACACTTAGTGAGAGAACAAAACCACGGGGAGGGTCTAGGTTACAAAGTGGTTCCACCACCACATGAGACCTTGTTGAATTCTAAATGCAAACCAAATAATTATAACCCAATCCAGGATCACGTGGTGTCCACTCCTCTTGTAAGTGATCCAAATTCCACTAGTAAACCTATTGAATCTGTCACTAAACAGAAGGAGACCACTTTGAAGTCAAAAGGTAAGATGGCTATTGTTAATCTGGATGAACAATTTGCAAAGGTTAAGGTGGATTCAGGTTCAAACATGTCTAATTCAGAACCCAAAAAGACCAACCAATTTAACCAATCTCGAGCACCATGTTTTAGTCCAAATAAACAAAAGGGTAAAGATGTTAAACATGTTCAAACAATAAATTTTGTTAAAGAAGTCAAAACATCTAAACAAGAAGTATCAAAACCCAAAGAAACTAAAGTCACACATGTGTCACACACTTCCCCACAGAAACAGTTTCACCAACATGTCGAAAGTAGATCATGCTACACTTGTGGAAAGTATGGACACATTGCTTCCAAATGTTCTTATTATCAGACACCAAGAAAGAAGATTGAACTTAATGATACAAAACCAAGTTCTTCAAAAAGGAGTTCAATTACTCCACCAAAAGAACCTATGAACCTAAAGTTCAAACAATAAGCCAATCGTCTGTTTTATCACAAACAGGCCTAACATAAAACTGGCTTATGGAAAGAAAAATCAAGTCCCGTGTCTGAAAATAAGAACAAGAAGAAAAATGATCTGCCCTCTCCCTCAAATGGACAGTGGGTAGAGTTTATGATTTGTGATTCCTCTGGGTCACCCAATCCAGTTAAGGTTTGGGTCCCTAACCTAAACTAATCATTTCCTTTGAATGTGCAGGGTGTCCGCTATAGTGCTTCTATGAATACTTGGATTGTTGATAGTGGTGCATCAAGGCACATGACTGGAAACCTGTCTCTCTTGTCAAACTTCAAACAAATTAAAGGAGGACACGTTTCATTTGCTGGAAATAAAGGAGGTTATATCACTACACAAGGAGAAGTGGGAAAATAGAAAGTGAAGTTTGATAAGGTAAACTATGTTCAACAACTTCAAAATAATTACTTTCTGTCTCCTAGATATGCAACAAAGAGTTTAAAGTTGTATTTGACAACAAGAAGTGCTATGTTCTGAAAAAGGACTATGTCATCCTGGAGGACCAAGTGTTAATTTCAGCTTCAAGATATAACGATTTGTATGTATTGGATCTCTCAAAGGACCTTACAACCGATCATCAAGTACAATGCTTCTTGTCAAAGGCAACAGAAAAGACTCCATCTCCTGGCATAGGAGAATGGAACACATCAATCCCCGGAAGATGAATCACTTGATCAAGAATGATCTAGTGCATGGAGTAAATGTTCAAAACTTCCAACTACCGGATTTCTGTGTCGCATGTAAGAAAGGGAAACAGACAAAGAAGTCTCACAGGGCAAAGAACGTTCATTCAATGGACCTGTCTCTTGAGCTTCTTCACATGGATCTGTTTGGTCTAGTCAGTACAAAAAGCATTGACGGTGATTTGTACTGCTATGTAGTTACGGATGATTACTCAAGATTTTCTTGGGTGATGTTTCTGAAATCCAAATCCGAAACATTTGAATCATTCAAAGAGCTAGTAACTATATTGGAGTCACTCTACAAGCTGAAGGTAAGGCAAGTTCGCTTAGACAACGGCACTGAGTTCAAGAACCAATGGATGGAGGCATTCTGCAAAGAAAAAGGAATTATGCACCAATTCACATCTGCCTACACTCCTCAAATGAACGGGGTTGTTGAGAGAAAGAATCACAGCTTGATAGAGACAGCCCGGATGATGCCAGCATACTCAAACCTGCCTATCCAATTTTCGAACGAGGCAGTAGCGAACGCATGTTACACCCTTAATCGAGTCCTGGTGGTCAAGCGTCATGGTAAGACGTGTTATAAGTTACTCCAATGACGTAAACCTAATTTAGAGTGCCTCGAACCGTTTGGTGCCATGTACACTGCTGAAGAAAACTCAAAAAGGGAAATTCAGCGAGAAGGCTGAAGAAGGGATCTTCTTAGGATACAACATACCGAATAAGAGAGTTTACAACAACTCAAAGGGTCTAGTAGAAGTGTGGTGCAATGTTGATATACAGAGATACACCAACCCCCTTGCTGGAAAAGGACCCTCCTTCTTTTTCGACTCTGATGGATTCTTTAAATCCTTCAACATCCCTCTCTTGCCTCTTGAGGATGAGTTATCGACCAGAATAATGTACGACGTATTAAACACACCATCACTGGACCCGAAGAGTTCAGCGTCACAAGGTGAGTCTTCCAGTTCTTCAGGGGGAGTACTTAAGGTAAGTGACTCTTCCTCTGATGATGAAGACGTAGCAAATGATCAGGTGGATCAAGGGAAACAGGTTCCTATTACTCTAAGAACACAAGCATCTGATGTTAATGCCTCTGACACTTCAGAACCTCACACTCCCACTGCCTCCGATACTGAACCTGCTGTTCACAATCTGGATAATGAGGTAGTTGTACCCACCACTCCTGGATCTCGACTAAGTGTTTATCATCCGTTGGATAATGTCATTGGAGATGTTAGATCAGGAGTCCAGACTAGAAATCAGCTATACTCAGCTGATTATGCCTCAGTAATGGAAAAGGGATATCTTCACGATGGTGCATATCGATGTTTTGTGTCTCAATTTGAGTCCAAAATATGTTACTGAAGCCCTAAATGATGAGGCATGGGTAAGTGCCATGCAAGAAGAACTTCTTTAATTCAAGAAGTTGGGAGTATGGACTCTAGTGGATAGACCTAAAGGTGCTAAGGTAATTGGCACCAAATGGGTCTTGAAGTGTAAGAAAGATGACCAAGGGGTCATAATAAGAAACAAGGCTCGACTTGTAGTTCAAGGATTTTGACAAGTCGAGGGCATTGATTACAATGAAGTGTTTGCACCTATGGCGAGAATGGAAGCAATCCGTATCTTCCTAGCCTATGCATCTTACATGAAGATCAAAGTCTATCAATTAGACGTAAAGAGTGCATTGCTTCATGGTGAAATCCGGGAGATAGTGTACGTCTGTCAACCCAAAGGATTTGAGGATCCGTATCATCGGGACAGAGTTTACAAACTAGATAAGGCTCTCTACGGGCTCCATCAAGCCCTAAGAGCTTTGTATGAGAAACTCTCGACTCATCTTGTGAAACATGGCTTTCGCAGAGGAGTGATTGACTGTACACTGTTCATCAAAGAAAAGGATGGTGACTTACTGCTAGTTCAGATATATGTTGATGACATAATCTTCGGTTCCAAAAATGAAGCATTATGTAAAGAATTTGAAGCGGTAATGAAAGCTGAATTTGAGATGAGTGCCATGGATGAGATGAAGTTCTTTCTCGGGTTATAGGTGGATCAGACACCAAAGGGGATATTTCTACATCAGACCAAGTATGTAGGAGATATTCTCAATCGGTTTGATATGGAGAATGCTTCCATAGCTGGGACTCCACTTGCTACAAACCATGACGTCGCACCCGACAAAAATGGTGATCTGGTGGATGCCACTATGTACTGAGGAATGATCGGATCTCTCATGTACCTCACTGCCTCAACACCTGATATCATGTACGTGACATGTCTATGCTCCAGATATCAGGCGAAACCTAAAGTCAACCATCTCATAGGCGTCAAAAGGATATTTCATTATCTGAAGGGTGCTCCAAAACTTGGGTTGTGGTATCCTCATGACGATGACTTTGAGCTTACAGCGTATAGTGATTCGGATTATGGCGGCTGCAAAATGAACTTCAAGTCCACTTCAGCAGGATGTCAATTGTTTGGGAGAAGATTAGTCACATGGCAGTGTAAGAAGCAGACATCGGTTGCTCTGTCAACTTGTGAAGCTGAATACGTTGTTGCTGCAAGCTGCTGTTCATAAATCATCTGGATTCAACAGCAAATGCAGGACTACGCTTTGAACTTCTCTAACACTCCTATATTTGTTGATAATTCTGTGGCTATAGCCGTAACTAAAAATCCATTCCAACATCCTAAGACCAAACATATCGGAATTAAATATCTCTTTATACGTGATTGTTTTGAAAAGAATTTAATCGATGTTGTTAAAATTAATACGGATTTTCAATGCGCTGACCTCTATACAAAACCTTTTGATAAACCAAGATTTTTATATCTGTTAGTGGTCAACGGCATGAAAAAGAAATATGAAGTGATTCCAGAAGATGAAAATGCTTAGTTCGACAGCCGTTTATTTTTTATTTTCTTTTATTTTTCTTATTTTAATTTTCCTGCCTTAAAAATCCAAAAACACAAAAAGATTTTCAGTTTTAGAATTTTAGGGGGAGATTTAGTATTAATTCAGTATTCATTTACTTAAAAAAATGAGGGAGGAGGACAATCTAGTTAATAGAAATGAGATCGTATCTGTGATACTGATTCAATGACTATGGAAAATGATAGAACACAGGAATAAAGAGTTTGGGACTTTAAAAGAATTTAACTTATTAAGATGCAAAATTCAAAGTATAAGTCTAGGAAGTCTAAGAAACATAAAAGGAATAATGATAGTAAAACTAGCTACTACTAAGGTAACACAGAGAAAGTAGACCTATAGGTTGCTAGATCACTAGATGATGTGTCGGTAGATTCAAAACAATAGATAAGTAGACTTCATTGGTGAGTTCAAGCTTAAACTAAGTTGTTCAACAAGCTGTGGGTTATCATCTTATCCCTGGTTAACACAATCAACGAAGTTCCAATAAGGGGTGACGAGCAAAATAAACGCCACAAATGTGTGGGGATGACCATAAAAATGAGCAAAGCATATAAAGAAATGCAAAAAGCAATCAAGCTAATAACCTATGTTGTTGGTACGATCTGTGCAAAAAGAATATAATTGCTCAAACAAGAAGGTAGGTTGTGTGCCTCTCTGCTGTGCGGTGGCACTGACTTGAGGATAAGCATAACCTAAATATTCTAGAATTCATTATTGTTTGCGCCTCTCTGATGTGCGATGGCACTGACCTGAGGCTTTGCATCTCTTTGAAAACTCTTAGAATAGTTTCTTCTTGTCAAAATACCCGTAGACCGCTCAAAAATCTCCTAAGGAATGTTGATTACCATATAAGTGTAGGATCCATAAATCCTTGTTGAAATAATTAAACCTTAAATCATCACCAATGTGTGTTAAAATCCTGTGTATGGATTTAAGAGGACAAGTATACTGAGAATCATCGTGAGCTGCAATTCTTGAAAGTCCAAATCATTGTGGGTATCTTACAGCACTAGTATGATTTCCTAAACTTGCTAATGACTCTCGATGAAAACAAGAATCTAGCATCAAAAGGCTTTGATAAAATGTCCCAAATGATTTGATAAACCTGTATGATTCCATAATGAATCGTTCCAGTTAAAATCAATGTAACTTGATGCTATACTGTCTAGAAAGGAATATCTGGTAGATACTTATCTTAGGATTTCAACCTCACGCAAAATTACAAAAATAACTTTTAGTTTTGTTTTTAGTTCTAGTTGTTTAATTTGTTTAATTTTTAGTCAGTTTAGTTATTAAACGTCAGACTATGTATTGGAATTCTATCTGGGATTTAATCCCTAAAAAGTGTCACATCCCGGCGGAAGCGTGAAATGCGGTTCGGTGTGACTCGTTCAATCAGAGTGCATTAATTATAGCGGAGTAAATAATAAACATACATACTTAAAACAATAAAGTAGGACATGCATTTATTTATAAAATTCACGATTACATCTTATACATAAGTTTCCAAAATTAGATATAATCTTTTTACAACTTGATTAACATACACACTGTAGTCAACTATGTTGACTGTTAGTGTAACAAAAACCCTTCCAACAATTTCTCCCCAACCGTTGTGAACCTCAAAACTAAAGTCAAAGGTATTTGTCATCGTTTCCTGAAAAAGCATACTCAAAATAGTCAACAAAAGTTGGTGAGAACATAGGTTTATTTCCAGACAAAGTAATTTTTGTTGATGTATCAATTACAACCAAACCTGTACACAACATAATCATACTATCACGAATATTCACAAAATCAGATAATATTACATCTCAACCCTCATTCGGTTAGGTGCAGAAAAATAGCATCACAATACTCATCCTGTTGGTGCAAATATTCTCCTAAGTAGCGACTACTAATATTATCAGACGGTTCCTTATTCGAACTAATGGTTGTATCACAAATGACAGTAAGTATCAAAATATTTTCAAAGTAATACATCAACGTAACCAGTATGCTTTTTCCCCCAAAACTTTATAAGTACCAAAAGGATAAAAAATGGGGCTATGAATCTCACCGTATCTTCAAAGTGGAACTTATAAAATAATTCATAAAATTAGACATTAATTTCTTTAAAATTTTTAGAACCTTAGATTTAACTAATTTTTGAAAGTTCATTTGTAAAATAGTCCAGTGATGTTATCATAAATTTCTCCATTTTTACTTTACTATACATAAATACTTATAATTAGTCCAAAGTCTCTATAAATCACCAAAATTAGCTTCGGTTATCCAAAAATCACCAATAATTTACAAAATGTTATTTCAACAGGTTGTATCATCTCATAAATTTTATAACATCTAATTCCTGACAAATTGTTTTCTGTAAATTCCATAGTATTCTCAAAATTCATTAAAAATAGTTTTTATAGTTCATAAATTCCTAAAATTTTACAGAAATTTTCATATATAAAGTAGAATATCATAAAAATATATCAAAGTCTAACTCATAGCAGATCAGTTTCTGTAAATTATACATCTTAATATTTAGAAAAAATTTAGTTGTATAAATAGTTGTATATACTGTAGATTCGGATTTAATATTTTATTCGGATTTAATATTTATTCATGATTTTCTCAGAATTTATTATATACTTAAATATTTATTTCGATTTTCCTATTGCAGAAACATAAAAATTCATATCCCAATTACAATAAGGAAATAAATTCTGAAATAATTCCAGAGACTTTTATACTTCAAACGTATCATTCTGTGAATTTATCAGAATTTTCTCGAATTATTTTATATTTTTAAGTATTTTCCTTATTTTATTATAAAAACAATTTTGTATAAATTGTCTTTATTTATCATAATTTTTGCCAAAATTTATAGAATAATGTTTCAGTATCTAAATAAAGATTTTTCAATGTTTATTCCCACAATCACAACTGAAGACATCAGCTGATGACAACAACTGAAGTTCACGTCTGAAGTCCAAGTACTGAAGCCTTCAGAGTTTGTCACAACAGCTGAAGAAGTATTCTTCAGTTGTTGTGATGGTTTCCTTTCAGTCTTTTCTTTTCAGTAGTTTCATTTCTATTTCAGTAGTTGTAAAACGACTGAAGAGCATGTTCTTCAGTCGTTGTAGTTTCTGTAGTTGTAGTTTCAGTAGTTTCTTATCAGTAGTTGTAGAGAGTTTACACTTGTCTTTTGTAAGAAGATGTCAGCTATTTGACATCTTCAGTAGTTGTGTAACTATCAGTAGTTTGTTGTAATAACAGTTAGATGTCACTGTCAAGTGACATTAGCTGACGTCATCTTTCCCTATAAAAGGAAAGATGACCTAATTGTAATGTGGTCGAAGCATATATTGAATGAAATATATCTTTTTAGCAGAAACTCTCTCTTATTCTATAACCGTACTGTTTCATTGATAAATCTATTGTGTTCTTGCTTTAATTTGTTAATTCGTGTACTAATTTCGTTGCAAATCCAATCTAATTGATCAAACTAGATGCTGAGATCCTTTTAGAGTTCTTTATAATCGATACACATCCTAAAAGTTCCGTCTTTCTTTTTGACAAACAGAACTGGTGCTTCCCAAGATGATACACTAGGACGTATAAATCCCTTATCTAATAATTCATGTAATTGAGTCATGAGTTCTTTCATTTCAGTTGGTGCTAAACGATAGGGTGCTTTAGCTATAGGGGTTGTTCCTGGTAGTAATTCTATTTTGAACTCTACTTGACGAGGGGGTGGTAATCCAGGTAATTCATCAGGAAAAACATCAGAGTTTTCATTTATAACAGGAACATTTTCCAAATTTCCCTTATCAAGTTTCGCATCAACTATGTGAGCTAAGAAAGCTAAACATTTCTTATTTAAGCATTTTTATGCTTTTTCACAAGAAATCAGTTTCACAATATCATTTGGTCTATCACCATATATACAGAGAGTTTTGTCTTCCTTAATCAATGGAATTTTTAATATTTTCTTATCACAAATGATTTCAACATGATTCTTACTCAACCAATCCATTTCTACTACAACATCAAATCCTCCTAATTTAATAGGAATCAGATTTATCTCAAAACAATATTCATCTAAATTCAAAATGCAGTTAGGAATGATTTCATCAGCTTCTATTACTTTACCATTCGCTAATTCTATCATGTAGTTATCATTTAATTTCTCAGATATTAAACTAAGTGATGGTCTAAAAATATTTGAAACAAAACTACGAGTTGCTCCTGTATCAAATAATACTTTGGCGTACTGGTTATTGATAAGGAACGTACCCGTTACTACTTCCGGTTCATGACGAGCTTCATCAGCTTGTATCACAAAAGCTCTCCCACGGGGGTTATTCTGGTTAATTAAAACCTTGCCTTTTCGTTGTGGACACTCATTACGGAAATGATTTTCACTTCCACACTGAAAATAGACTGTTTTAGGGTTGGTAGGGTTTTTGCAGTCTCGAGAGATATGTCCTTTTTTTCGTAGTTGTAACAAACCACTGTCATACAGTTCCCCGTATGATACCTTTGGCAGATATTACACTGTGGTTGTTTATCCATTTTCTTTCCCTGGGCTGTTCCTAGGAAATTTCTTGGTGGAGGTCGGGTTATTCTTTTCTAGAGGTTTTCTCCAAATCTCCTTCCTGAGTGGTTTTCATTCCATTTACTTTTCTCTCCTACCTGTGGATGGCTTAATGATCCATTTCTTATCATCTCATCTGTCAGACTTCCTGACAGGATTACTGCTTCTTGGTAGTTTTGGTTCTTGCAGATTTCACTAACCCTCTTATTTGTGATACTAGTCCCCAAATATACCTCCCTATCCTTTTTTATTACGGGGTTATTAAATGTGGTACTAACCTAGACAGTTCATTATACCTGTCAGTGTATTCCCGGTGTGCAGCTCCTTTCATTTCTAGTGCTAGGAATCCAGCCTCTAGTTTTTCTATTTCATTATAAGAGCAGTATTTTTCTATCACTAGATTTCTAAAGTCTTCCCAACTTAATTTATTCATAACATTCCTACCTCTAGTGTGTACCTCCATTTTCCACCAGGATTGTGCCTCTCCTTTTAGTGAATGTGAGGCAAACAGCGTCTTGAAATTTTCAGCACAGTTACTGATTTCCAAAACTCCTTCCATTTCATATAGCCATCTCAAGGCTTGGACAACTCCTCCTTTTCCATCGAATTCCCGGGGTCTGCAGGACATGAAGGTCTTGTAAGAACAACCTTTTGTGACTCCATTCAGAATTTCTTCTTCCTGTCGCCCATTTGCGTTAATATTTTCTGGTTCTATTGGTGGGTGTGAGGTGGTTCCAAAATTTAGGTTTTGTTGGAGTTGGGTTATCAAGGTAGGTAAGATAGCTTCTATTTGTTGGGCTACTATTTGAGAGATCCTGTCATTCTTATTTGTATCAGTGTTCACGGGTGTTTCTTCCCCAAGTCGGGTTCTGGGTCGTCCTACTCGAGCTGTTCTTCGGACAGGCTGAGTGTTTCTTTTTGGCGGCATGATTGACTATAGTGAATTATAACATTAGTATCATAAATAAGTATTATAACACAAAATTTAACACATATCAAATAAATATTTTAACACAAAAGTACATAGATCATTTAAGCTCTTATTATAGATGGGTTAAACTATAGTCTTCTAGTTTCTGCGAATCCACTTCCATATCTTTGTAAGATACTCTTTTTGGGTGTTTTGATTTTCTTGATGTCCTTCTGGATTTTCCAGATTCCTAGCTGTATTTTCTTAAGTTTCCTAAGATTTTTCCGAGCTGTTTTCACTTGATCCAACTCTTGTCTCTTAGTTACTTTATCCTTACTTTCAGAAGAATCAGAATGTTGTATTTCTATGTCCTCAGCTTGCTTAGTTCTAAACTTGCTTGCACGTTTTATCTTTTTCCTAGGAGTCTTAATTGTATATCCTCCAACATGTACCGGGGCACGTCGAACATAAAATTTTGATTCTTTTTCCAGTTGAGGAATTTCCATAGCTTGTTGGGGTTCTGGTTCAGGAGTTATTTCCTTAGAGTTGCTATGGTCTGGACATTCGGAAGGATCGGTCTCATTGTGGTAACTATCTGAATTCATAACTGCACAAGTTTCTTTATAATGTTTCACAAAAATTTTTAGTCAAGTATCATTGTAATTAAAATCTTAAACATGAATCATAGAATTACAGAATTTCACACAATTCATATAATCATAAAATTATATTATAGAAAATAATTTTAAATATATTTTGAGCTTATGGTATAGTCTAGATATTTTTAAAATATCTAATTCCCTATAACCAATGGCTCTGATACCAACCTGTCACATCCCAGCGGAAGCGTGAAATACGGTTCGGGTGTGACTCGTTCGATCAGAGTGCATTAATTATAGCGGAGTAAATAATAAACATACATACTTAAAACAATAAAGTAGGACATGCATTTATTTATAAAATTCGAGATTACATCTTATACATAAGTTTCCAAAATTAGATATAATCTTTTTACAACTTGATTAAACTACTGCATGTCTTCAGATACGGTGGAAGTGTGCGTTAACATACATACTGTAGTCAACTATGTTGACTGTTAGTGTAACACAAACCCTTCCAACAATTTCTCCCCAACCGTTGTGAACCTCAAAACTAAAGTCAAAGGTATTAGTCATCGTTTCCTGAAAAAGCATACTCAAAATAGTCAACAAAAGTTGGTGAGAACATAGGTTTATTTCCAGACAAAGTAATTTTTGTTGATATATCAATTACAACCAAACCTGTACATAACATAATCATACTGTCACGAATATTCACAAAATCAGATAATATTACATCTCAACCCTCATTCGGCTAGGTGCAGGAAAATAGCATCACAACACTCATCCTGTTGGTGCAAATATTCTCTTAAGTAGCGCTACTAATATTATCAGACGGTTCCTCATTCGAACTAATGGTTGTATCACAAATGACAGTAAGTATCAAAATATTTTCAAAGTAATACATCAACGTAACCAGTATGTTTTTTCCCACAAAACTTTATAAATACCAAAAGGATCAAAAATGGGTCTATGAATCTCACCGTATCTCCAAAGTAGAACCTATAAAATAATTCATAAAATTAGACATTAATTTGTTTAAAATTTTCAGAACCTTAGATTTAACTAATTCTTGAAAGTTCATCTGTAAAATAGTCCAGTGATGTTATCATAAATTTCTCCATTTTTACTTTACTATACATAAATACTTATAATTAGTCCAAAGTCTCCATAAATCACCAAAATTAGCTTCGGTTATCTAAAAATCACCAATAATTTACAGAATGTTATTTCAACAGGTTGTATCATCTCATAAATTTTATAACATCTAATTCCAGACAGATTGTTTTCTGTAAATTCATAGTATTCCCAAAATTCATTAAAAATAGTTTTTATAGTTCATAAATTCCTAAAATTTTACAGAAATTTTCATATATAAAATAGAACATCATAAAAATATATCAAAGTCTAACTCGTAGCAGATCAGTTTTTGTAAATTATACAATAATCTTAATATTTAGAAAAAATAGTTATATAACTCCAAAAATTATGAAATATATATATTCTGTAGATTCGGATTTAATATTGTATTCATGATTTTCTCAGAATTTATTATATACTTAAGTATTTATTACGATTTTCCTATTGCAGAACACATAAAAATTCATATCTCAATTATAATAATGAAATAAGTTCTGAAATAATTCTAGAGACTTTTATACTTCAAAATTATCATTCTGTGAATTTATTAGAATTTTCTCTAATTATTTTATATTTTTAAGTATTTTCCTTATTTTATTATAGAAACAATTTTGTATAAATTGTCTTTATTTATCATAATTTTTGCCAAAATTTATAGAATAATGTTTCAGTATCTAAATAAAGATTTTTCAATGTTTATTCCCACAATCGCAATTATTTAGTATTTTACTAGATTTTTCTTAACATTTCAAGATTCAATCTTTATAAATCCAAAAATATCCATTTATCACAAATCTTCCTGAATTTTTAGTAACTCATTATTGTGCTTAGAGGGTTTTAAAACCTTTTTAGAATTAGGTGGTGTTTGTTTTTTTGAAAAAGAGCTTCTAAAGTTCTTTTGTCTGCGCCAAAAAGAGGCGGGCAGATGTTTGAGGTCTGCAGAGTGTTTGTTTTTTTGAAGACGTTTCATTAAAAAACGTCTGCGTGACCTCTTCTTGGAGAAGAGATGGACTAATGTCTTCTTACCTCTACAAACCTCTTCTAACCCACTTTCTCCCCAATTTCATCACTCAATTCCCAAATCTTCTCACCCACAGGTGATGTGTAAGTGATAATTGATCCACCCACACTCGCCGGAGCCACCGCAATTTCAGTCGCCGGACCCACTTGCTCCGGCGGACGGCGGCGGGTGTTCGCTTGTTGTTCGATTGAACTTGACCGATGCAGGTGACTTTAGGCGACGATGGTTCTTGTGTGATGTGGTGATTTTGTGAAGGAACAGGGGGTGTGTGCGTGATGTGCTTCTTCGGTTGCTTGTGGTTCTTGAGAACATTGTTAGTGGAGGTGGGAAGTAGTCTGTTAGTGCTGGTGAATTCATGGTGTTAGGGTTTGATGATTGGTGATTAGAGGTTGAAGATGGTGTGTTTGTGAAGCTTCATGCATATCAATGGTGTTTTGTTGAAGATGGTGGGTGGTTAATTTGATTGTTGAAGTGGATGACGATTCATTGTCTATACACATAAAAAAGAAGAAAACACAAGTTATAT
This sequence comes from Flaveria linearis, assembly GCA_024085815.1. NCBI lineage: Eukaryota > Viridiplantae > Streptophyta > Magnoliopsida > Asterales > Asteraceae > Flaveria > Flaveria linearis. The sequence goes on along the minus strand of CM044002.1, from coordinate 67,965,367 downwards.
TTTTGTTGTAATTCTTTTTAGAAACTACATACTTTATATTTTATAAAACAATTCATCAAATAAAAAAAGTAAGTGTAAAAAGTATAACTCTTTTAATAATTTATTTTAATTTCAGTTTATTGTGACTATTTATTTAAATTTCTGTTTATTTTAACTTTTTATTAATTTCATTTTATTTCAGCAGTCTGCAGACGTTACAAAACAAACAGTCTTCTTAATACAGGCTGCAGAGGTTTGGTCCACCTCTTCTCCTACAGATGTCTGCAGATGTGGTTTGCAGACTGCAGACGTTTTACCTCTTCAGAAACAAACAGCACCTTAGTCTTGGTGTATTAGTACCAAGACTAGTTATATGTGTTTATAACACATATATTATACTTGATTTTTCAAGATATATAAGGAGAATAATGGAACTAAACCTTTTGAATGGTGTTTGCTGCTTGAAAACCGAGAGATGATGATGATCGCGGTTAGTGATGGTGGTGTACTAAGGTGACGATGGTTGTATAAGGGTCGGGAGGGGTGTGGTGAAAGGTGATGGTTGTGGTTGGTGATGTTGGTGTGGTTGTTGATTGTTTGTTATGAGAACCGAGAGAAGTGGTGCAAAGATGGTGTTGGTTGTTTATAGTTTGTGTGGGAACCGAGAGAGAAAGAGAAACAAAGGTGGTGGTGAGCGATGGTTGTGGTTTGAAGGTGATGAGGTTCCAAAGAAATCCCGAGAGAAAGAGAACAAAGGTGATGTGTTTGCAAAGGGGTGGTGCAGTTGGAGTTGTCCGATGGAGGTTCTTATGGTGCTTGATTGAGTTATGCAATCATAACCTAGGGTGTAGCTTAGGTGAGTCAAATGGGGATGTGGCGGTTCTAAGGTGACTTTAGCCGAGAGATTGCCACCTAGCCCCCCTTTGTAATTATTGTGGTAATGTGGTGGCGGATGGTGATAGTACTAGGGTGGTGAGGTGGAGGTTTAGAGGGATGATGTATGGGAATGCAAGGTGGCGGGTTAGAGGGTGGTATGGTGGGGATGCGAGGTAGCCGAGGGTTTGGGAAGGGTGGTTTGGTGTTTTTAGTTTTAATGTTAATCTTATTGTTTTGAAGGTTTGATTGTTTGTGTTTGTTTTGGTCTTAATCCTCTTAATATGTGTATATATATGGATGTAGTAATACATGCATAAGTAAACTTTTGCAAACATGTATCATGGCTTTGCATAAATAGAATATATATATATACGTACATGCTAAACATACATACTTGAATTTTATACATGCATGCAAGCATATGAAATTTCCATACATATGCATGCATACGTGAATTTCTAATATATACATGCATGCACACGCAAGTGGTTCTCAATATATATGCATGCATACGTAAATTTTTCGTATACATATATGCATGTAAACATGCATACGTAAATTTATTTATATTTTTACATATTATCATAATTAAAATTTTCAGGGTTGTCACATTCTCCCCCTGTTAAAAGAATTTCGTCCCGAAATTCCTTGGACTGTGATTTCTTAAACTTCATAAGAACTTATCTGACTATTACCTCTGAATAAGTGGGGGTATTTCCTCTGGATCTCATCTTCTCTTTCCCATGTGTATTCTGGTTCTCTCTTTACATTCCATTTAACTTTTACTATGGGAATTCTATTTCTTCTTAACTTCTTCATCTTTTTGTCTACAATAGCTCTTGGTTCTTCCACGAAATGAAGTCTCCTATCTATTGTGACTTCTTGAATTGGCACTTCTAAGGTTTCATTGGTTAGGCATTTCTTGAGGTTGGACACATGAAAAGTGCTACGCACTTCACTTAATTCTTGAGGTAATTCCAACTTATATGCCACAGGACCAATTCTATCAATGATTTTAAACGGACCAATATACCTAGGGTTTAGCTTACTAGATTTTCAAACCAAAAGATTCCTTTATAGGGAGATATCTTCAGATAGACTATGTCTCTTATTTGACATTCTAATGGCTTTCTTCGTTTGTCTGCATAACTCTTCTGTCGATCACGAGCAGCCTTCAGTCTATTCTTAATATCAGTGATCTTGTCCGTGGTTTCTTGAATTAGTTCAGGACCTGTGAGTTGTCTATCACCTATTTCATTCCAACATAAGGGTGATCTGCACTTTCTTCCATACAGAGCTTCAAATAGTGCTAACCCAATGCTAGAGTGATAACTGTTATTATATGAAATTTCTATTAATGGTAGATGACTATCCTAATTTCCACCAAAATCTATAACACAAGCTCTCAACATATCTTCTAGAGTTTGTATTGTTCTTTCACTCTCTCCATCAGTCTGTGGGTGATAAGCTGTACTTAAATTTACTTGGGTTCCTAAAGCTTTTTGTAGAGTTTGCCAGAACCTGGAAGTAAATCTACTATCTCTATTTGATATAATGGATACAGGTATTCCATGTCTGGACACAATTTTTTTATGTAAATTCTTGCTAGTCTCTCAATCTTATAATCTTCTCGTATAGGTAAGAAATGAGCTGACTTAGTTAATCTATCTACTATAACCCAAATTGTATCGTACCCATTCCTGGTTCTTGGTAACTTAGTTATGAAGACCATTGTAATTTGATCCCATTTCCATTCTGGAATCTCTGGTTTTGCAGATATCCTGAAGGTTTTTGGTATTCCGCTTTTATTCTTGAACAGACATCATATTGTTTCACAAACTCTCCGACTGATCTTTTCATGCCTGGCCACCAGTATTGGCTTTTCAAGTCTTTGTACATTTTATTGTTTCCTGGATGCACAGAATATCTTGACTTATGAGCTTCTTGTAGAACAATTGTTCTAATCATGTTATTGTCAGGTATCCAAATTCTTCCTTTGAATCTTAAAATTCCATTTACTTCTTCTTTTATATCTTTTAATTGCCCTTTTAGCTTTAATACATCTTCTTGTTGAGCTTCCCGAATTTGATTTAACAGGTCTGAACGTAGTTCCATTCTCATAGCACGTACCCGTAATGGCTTATTCCTTTCTTTCCTACTCAGAGCATCAGCAACTACATTTGCTTTACCGGGATGATATTTGATTTCACAGTCATAATCACTTAGTAATTCCACCCATCTTCTCAGTCTCATATTTAACATCTTTTGATCAAAGATATGTTGCAGACTTTTATGGTCTGTATATATTATACACTTAGTGCCATACAGGTAATGTCTCCAAATTTTTAGTGCAAATACTACAGCTCCTAATTCTAGATCATAGGTGGTATAATTCTTTTCACTACCTCTAAGTTGTCTAGATGCATATGCAATTACCTTATCTTTTTACATTAAAACACATCCAAAACCTTGACGTGATGCATCACAATAATATACTATAAAATTGTCTGTACCTTCTGGTAAGGCTAATATGGGTGCACTACATAATTTACTTTTGAGGAGTTCAAAAGCTTCATTCTGTTTTTCTTCCCATATATACTTTTTATCTTTTTGGGTCAATTCTGTCAATGGTTGAGCTATTCTTGAGAAATTTTCTATAAATCTTCTGTAGTATCCTGCTAAACCTAAGAATTGCCGTATTTCAGTTGGGGTTTTTGGAACTTCCCATTTCTTAACTGCCTCAATTTTTGCTGGATCAACCTGTATTCTATTTTGGTTAACTATATGTCCTAGAAATTGTACTTCTCTTTTCCAAAATTCACATTTTGAGAATTTTGCATATAACTTTTCCTTTTGAAGCAATTTCAAAGTCAACCTCAAGTGTTGTTCGTGGTCTTCCCTATTCTTAGAATAGATCAATATATCATCTATGAAGACTATAACAAACTTATCTAAATAAGGTTTACATACCCTATTCATTAAATCCATAAACACCGCCGGAGCTTTGGTTAACCCAAATGGCATTACAAGAAATAAATAGTGCCCGTACCTAGTTCTAAATGCAGTTTTTGAAACACCGTTATCCTGTACTCTTAATTGATGATATCCAGATCTTAAATCTATTTTTGAGAAATAACTAGATCCTTGTAACTGATCAAATAAATCATCAATTCTAGGGAGAGGATATCTATTCTTTATAGTAACCTTATTGAGTTTGTTGGACCAAAAGAACCAATGAGCCAGATCAGAAAAACCTTTAAGTCCCATAAGACATCACAACAACTGCTGAAGGCCTCATCAGCTATTTAACAAAGACTGAAGACTTCATCAGCTGAAGACTAAAGTACTGAAGATCATCAGCTGAAGACTAAAGTACTGAAGATCATCAGCTGAAGACTAAAGTACTAAAGACTAAAGTACTGAAGACCATCAGCTGAAGACCATTAGCTGAAGTACAAAGACTGAAGACAAAGACTGAAGACATTAGCTGATGACAACAACTGAAGACATCAGCTGATGATAACAACTGAAGTTCAAGTCTGAAGTCTAAGTACTGAAGCATTTAGAGTTTGTCACAACAGCTGAAGAAGTATTCTTCAGTTGTTGTGATGGTTTCCTTTCAGTCTTTTCTTTTCAGTAGTTTCATTTCTATTTCAGTACTTGTAAAACGACTGAAGAGCATGTTCTTCAGTCGTTGTAGTTTCAGTAGTTGTAGTTTCAGTAGTTTCTTATCAGTAGTTGTAGAGATAGTTTACACTTGTCTTTTGTAAGAAGATGTTAGCTGTTTGACATCTTCAGTAGTTGTGTAACTATCAGTAGTTTGTTGTAATAACAGTTAGATGTCACTGTCAAGTGACATCAGCTGACGTTATCTTTCCCTATAAAAGGAAAGATGACCTAATTGTAATGTGGTCGAAGCATATATTGAATGAAATATATCTTTTAGCAGAAACTCTCTCTTATTCTATAACCGTACTGTTTCATTGATAAATCTATTGTGTTCTTGCTTTAATTTGTTAATTCGTGTACAAATTCCGCTGCAAATCCAATCTAATTAATCAAACTAGATGCTGAGATCCTTTCAAATGGTATCAGAGCTGCTTAATCATTGATCGATTTAACAATTGATCATTGAAACTACTCTTTTGTTATCTACGTTTGATCGAATTAGCAGATTTGCAAGAATCGGTTATAGAGATTGAGTTTCTGTTGCTGCTGACCATTCAATTTGAGGTTCTAAGTGGTTTTGAGCTAGATTTGTTTAGTTTACCGTGAATTTGTCTGAATTCTGAAATGGCGACACCAACAAATGATCCTCACAATACTGGCTCCTCAACAAAGCCTTCGATGCTTGTTAGGAGTGAGTATAACATATGGCAACGACGTATGCTCCATCATCTGTCTATCAACAGCGCTGGTTGTTGGAAATCAGTGGTGCATGGACCATACAAGCCTATGGTGAGCGTTCCTGAATCAAATGAGAGGGTTCCGAAGAAACCTGATCAATATTCGGACGAAGATCTAAAGCTGTTCGAAATTGATGCTAAAGCCCATGGAATTCTGGCCATGGCACTGCCTAATGAAATCTATTCAGGGCTTATGCATCATGAAACTGCTCATGATCTCTGGGTTGCTCTGAAGGAACAATTCGGAGGAACTGATGAGGTCTTAGCAAACATTACGGAAATCCTCGCCCAATAATATGAGACATTCTTTCATAGGAAGGGTGAGACTCTGACTCAACAGTTTGATCGATTCTCATGTTTGATTTCTGAACTGAAAATGGTTAAACAATAGTATTCAAACAGCTAGATGAACAACCGATTCCTCAGATCCCTGCCTGAGAGATGGGACACTTACACCATTGTCCTACGCTCTAGTGCAAATCTGGATACTCTATCTCTCACCCAACTTCATGGGAAACTGCTTACATTTAAAAGAGAGATAGAACAGAAAAGAAAGTTGTCATCATCTGGTAAGCTCACTGATGACTTTATATCAGGCAATACTGCACTGATAGGTCAGGAGTCAAAATATGCTACATCAGAGAGTGCCTATGATGAACATATTGATTTCTCTACTAATACTGAACATGCTTTTGTTGGTGTTGATGGTAGTTCAGGTGGTAGCAGTGATAACTTATGCTTTTTGATAGAGGATCTGAAGGGCATTCCAGATGATGATCTGGAAGAGATGGATATTTTGAGCCAAATGTCAATGATCAATATCAGATCTCAAAAGTTCTACAAAAGAACTGGTAGGAAATTCCATGGACTCTTTGGCAAAACCAAAGTTGGTTTTCATAAGAGCAAGTTGAGGTGTCACAAATGCCATAGGCTTGGACACTTTGCTAGAGAGTGTAGATCATCTGGATCTAACTCATCAGCACCCTTTGTGACTTTCCCAAGCAATAGCTCACAGAACAAAGGGCAACATTCTACCAGTTCTGGTCATCTATCACAAGCTCAGTCATCACCTGCATATTTTGTCCCTCAAGGTCATATGCCATATCCTTACCCCTGCTTCTACATGCCACAGACCAGTCAAGTTCAAGCACCCATTTCTCAACAACCACATGCTCTTCCTAAGCCTCAACCATCCCAATCTCATCAACAATCTCAACCTCAACAACACAACTTTTTCACCCCAGGAGTTGTTGACTGGAGCAGTTTACCGGATGATATGTCTGGTCATGAACAACTGTTTCCTGGTGCTGGTCAACATGGTGGTGACAATCCTTTCAGACACCTTGCTCTCATGGCCCTGGAGTCTACTGATAGCTCATCCTCCAATGCCTCCATATCACAGGTATCACAGGTATCCTCTGAGGCCAAAGCCAAGTTATGCTCTGAATCATGCATAGCCATATTTGCATCTATTAGAGAAGTAAATGTAGCTTTAATTAACAAAAACCTTGAGCTAGAGCAAATAATTTCCAAAAGAAAAGCTGAATTTGAGTCTGTGCTTAATGATAAGAATGATGAGATTTATAAACTTAAATGCCAAATCACTGATGATAAAGCTAGGGAAGAGGTACTTCTAGAGAAGTATAGAGACCTCAAAGAAACACTTGCAGCTACCCAGGTAGAGTGTGATCGCTGGGTACAATCCTGCAAGGGTTTTGAAATGTTTCTCAGCAAGCAGTCAGCTTCCAATGTGAAGTTTGGCATTGGTTATAATCACACTGCTCCTCCTACAGATTTTACTTCCAGAGCAGAAGTAGAATCTAAAGGAGAAAGCAATAACCAAATCTTCTCATCATGTGATTTAATATCTGATACATCATCATCAGTGGTTGAAGTCAGCATTAATTCCTCACAGAACCAATCAGCTGATATTGATGGTTCAAATGCTGACACTCACATGATTAAAAAGTTGATCACTTCAGGTGTTATCTCACAAAGTACTAAAAGTACTAAAGAGCAAGTTATAACACCTGAAGAACAAACCTAAACTACTGCAAGTACTAAAGGGAAGAAAACTGCAAGTAGAAAGGGTGGGAAAACTACTGAAGAAGATATCAGGAAAGCAAGTACTGCAAGGAAGAAAACTGCAATTACTGATAGAAAACTGCTGAAGAACAAGTCTTCAGTAGTTTCATCTTCTTCAGCAGATGATCAACTAGAGATGAAGAAAAAGCCATGTGAAATATGTGGCTTATTCAATCATCTTACTGATGATTGCTGGTATAAAAAGGGCTCCAAACTCAAACATAATGAGAACATTAAAAGAAAATGGACAAAATGAAAACTGAGTTTGAGACCAAGTTTGTAACAGCAACATCAAAACCTGTAACCCCAAAGTCCAAAATGAAATCCAAAAAGGAAGGGGTTAATCAGGCAACAGCTGAGGTTGTTCAAAGATAGATGGTACAACACAGGAATCCATCAAACTCAAGTACTAATGTGTCTGATGAACTGAAGGCTTTATCAAAAAATCAGACACAGCTTGTTATGACTGTTCAACATCTATTGGGGAGAGTCAACCAATTAGATGCTCTTGTGCTGAAACCACAGAAAAGGAAATCCAAGCCAAAGGAATCCTCTTCTACACCATCTCCCTCACCTCAGGCTGTCATTCATAACAAACCAGTTAGTATACCATCTGTTGATGAGAACAGACCCAAAACCAAAAAGTTTTGGGTCTCAAAAGCTAACTAGTTTATTGTGATGATTGCAGGGTTCTTCAGCATGCCAAAGAAGCATCTGGTATGTAGACAGTGGAGGATCCATGCATATGATAGGGAGCAGCTCTCTTCTTAATGACTACTCTCAAGGAAAGAAGGGGTTTGTCTCTTTTGGCAATGATGCTAAGGGTTACATCATCGGTAAAGGCTTTGTTTCCAATGGGGAAATAAGGTTTGATGATGTTAGCCATGTGGAGAATCTCAAGTACAACCTCTTGAGTGTCAGTCAAATGTGTGATAAAGGCCATGTTGCTCTTTTCACCAGTCAGAACTACAGGATTCTGTCATCTAAAGTTCTGAGTTTGATTGACAAGGTGTTGGATGATCATACTCTCTTGAAGGCCAACAGGACAGGAAGAGTATATGCCTTAGATCTTTCCAAGAAAATAGATCTAAAAGGCCATCCTTGCCTATTCTCCAAGGCTTCTCCTCAAGAATCTACTCTATGACATAGAAGGCTGGGTCATGTGAATCTCAAAAACATGAACCAGCTGATACACCATGGTTTAGTAAGAGGGTTGCCTATGAAGGAGTTCAAATGTGAAGACAACTGCACTGCTTGTTTAAAGGGAAAGCAACACAAAGTTTCATTCCATCCAATAGAAGAGCCAAAGTCCACTGCCTGCTTGCAATTACTGCATATGGATCTTTTTGGTCCTGTCAGAGTGATGAGCATGGCAAAGAAGAAATACTCTCTGGTAATTATGGATGATTACTCCAGATTTATATGGACTTTCTTCTTGCATTCCAAAGATGAAGCTGCAAAAGCTATTATGAACTTTGTGTTATATGTGGAGAAGCAGTATTCCTTTCCAGTCAAGTGTGTGAGGAGTGATAATGGCACGGAATTTAGAAATCACACACTTGATGACTTCTACCTGTCAAAGGGAATCAAGAGGCAGTTTAGCATTCCAAGAACTCCTGAACAAAATGGAGTGGTGGAGAGAAAGAACAGGACCCTTCTTGAAGCTGCAAGGTCAATGTTGGCTGATTCAGGTTTGCCACTGACCTTTTGGGTTGAAGCTGTCGACACAGCTTGCTATGTGCACAATAGAGTGTTAGTGAATCAAAGGTTGATGAAGACTCCTTATGAAGTACTACATCATTTGGCCCCTTTGATTTCATTCTTTAGAGTATTTGGGTGTCCATGTTACATTCTCAACACAAGTAATCCACTCCAGAACAAAGATAGTTGAAGAGACTTTGCATGTGAAGTTTAATAAATCTCCAAAGGACAAGATTCCACAAAACCCTTTGGAGTTATTTGATTTGGACATACTGTAATATGTTCCTTATCAGGCTCCAGCTGTTGCTCCTGTCAACAGTTCTCCACCTGGTGGTACTGATGATGATGTAGACAGTACTCACCTTTTCAGGTTTAGTGACCAACTGCCTGAGTCATCTAACCTGATGCTCCTGTAGCTTCAGCAGTTCCATCCACAATAAATGCTAATGAGATTTCTGAATCATCTACTTCATTTGAGTTGCCATCTCCAACATGGTTTCAAGAATTTGCATCACCATCTGTTGCTGCTGAAGGTCCTACAAACACTTGCACAGATCTTATTGTTTATCAAGAGCTAAAGAATCACCCAATGTCTCAAATCATTGGTGATATCATTGCTGGAGTTTCAACCAGAAGTCAATTGTCCAATTTCTGCTTTTATGCTCTCTTCATCAGTCGGCAAGAGCCAAAGAACTACCATGTTGCATTAAGAGATAATGGATGGGTTGAAATAATGCAGCTTGAGCTTCTTCAGTTCAAAAAGCAGCAAGTGTGGGAGCTAGTTCCTTTACCCCAAGGTAAGTGTGCAATAGGCACTAAATGGGTGTTTAGGAATAAAACTGATGAAAAGTGCCAAATTGTTAAGAACAAGGCCAGACTGGTTGTACAGGGGTTTGCACAAGAAGAAGGTATTGATTATGATGAAACCTTTGCCCCTGTAGCCAGACTGGAGGCAATTAGATTGTTCTTAGCTTATGCTGCCTTTCACAATCTTAAAGTTTTTCAAATGGATGTCAAAAGTGCCTTTTTATATGGTAAAATAAAAGAGGAAGTTTATGTATGTCAACCACCAGGTTTTGAGGATAATAAACATCCTGATTGGGTGTATAAGCTTGATAAGGCTCTATATGGGTTGAAACAAGCTCCTAGAGCCTGGTATGAAACATTATCAAATTTTCTTCTACAAAATAATTTCACTAGAGGCTCCATTGATAAAACTTTATTCATAAAGAAAGTGGGACAGCATAAGCTACTTGTTCAAATTTATGTTGATGATATTATTTTTGCATTTTCTGATCCACAGTTATGTGATGAATTCACAAAGCTAATAAAGCAAAAGTTTGAAATGAGTGCCATGAGAGAATTACAGTTCTTTCTAGGTTTGCAAATCAAACAAAGGGCAGGTGGAACTTTCATTCAGCAGTCCAAATATACAAAAGATCTTTTGAATAAGTTTGATTTACAAAACTGTAAGCCCTATTCTACTCCCATGAGCAGCACCACACAACTGGATGTTGATCAGAAAGGTAAAGCGGTTGATGAAACCCTTTATAGATGTATGATTGGGTCCTTGATGCACCTTACATTATGTTTGCAACTTGTGTCTGTGCTAGATTTCAGGCTGTACCTAAAGAATCCCATTTGATTGCAGTCAAAAGGATCTTTAGATATTTGCAAGGTACTCAATCTCTAGGTCTTTGGTATCCACTGGGCATTCTTGCAAATTAGTTGCTTTCTCTGATAGTGACTATGCAGGATGCAAAGTGACCAGAAAATCAACTTCTGGAGGATGCCAATTCCTAGGCAATTGTTTAGTTTCTTGGCAGAGTAAGAAACAAACATCAATTGCTACATCCACTGCTGAAGCAGAGTACATTGCTACTGCAAGTTGTACATCCCAGGTACTCTGGCTTCAGAATCAATTGTTGGATTGTGGCATTACAGAGACTAAGACTCCATTACTAATGGATAGTGCTTCAGTTCTTTGTATTGTTAAGAATCCAGTCCAGCATTCCAGGACCAAACATATTGAGATCAGACATTATTTTATTAGGGATTGCTATGAAAAAGGTCTGATTGATCCAAAGTTTGTGCCTAGTGCTGATAAGCTTGCAGTTATATTTACTAAGCCTTTAGATAGTGCCACTTTTCAAAATCTTGTGCTAAGGCTTGGTATGCTGCAGCTGGAATAAATTGACTGATACTAGTGTTGATCAGCCAAGTACGGATGAGCATTAGTATACAAAAGTCAATGTTGGTACACATGTCCCCAGTTCTAGTCTAGTGAGCTTAAATGTAATAGAACTTCTTCTTGTAACACATATGTAATGTTTAATCAATATAATGAACAACTCTTCTGTATATGTTTCTTGGGTGTTTAATGTTATATCTATTATATTATTTATTACTACACGCATGCATGACAATGTTATATAGGTTTACAGCTGTTAGACATAGTTCTAAATCATCAAAGGTTCAAGAATGTGTTTAACTAAGTAATCTGATTCAGTCGCACGACTGGACCATGCGAATGGGCCAATCGCACGACTGAACCAGGTGATTGAGTCAATCATACGTTTGAGTCATAAGACTGACTCAGTCGTCCGAATGAACCAATCGTATGACTCAGTCGCACGACTGAGCCAGTCGCTTGGCTCAGTCGTACGAATGAAAGTTGTAACCTATAAATACCACTTAATTCGTGGAAAAACATAACACTTCGAATTTTTGTAACCCTAGTCGACCCAGAGCGCCCTGTTCGTCCCTTCCAACTTCACAAAACGTTTCAGATCATTCCTAGTTCGTTCTTAACGTTTTCTAATTGTTAGGTTTGATCTTGTTAATTTTCCCTGATTGGATCGTCAATCAAATAGGATTCCGCACTATTTGATCCGGTATAACGAAGAATCAGTTAGTACTCCGTCCGTACACGGTCCTAACAAGTGGTATCAGAGCTTTGGCTCTTGATTCTTCGTGGATTCAATCGTTTTTCGTGAAAAAGTTTACGTTTTTAGCGAAAAGATCCGTTCTTTCTGCTCAAAAATCAAGTTTTTACGTGTGCATGTTCTGAAAATTCAATCTTTTTCGAATTTCAGCCGTCAAGGGTGTAAAAACTTGCCTTTAGGTCAAAGTTTGTGAAAAACCTCGATTTCAGCAGTCTCAGTTGCATGATTATCTCAATCGTACGACTGAAATCCAGTCGCCCAGTTCAATCGTACGATTGAACTCGGTCGCTTGTTCAATCGTCTGGTTGAGTCAGTCGGTCTGTTCAGTCGCTCAAGTGTCACAATCGCCTGTCCAGTCGTCCGATTGATTTCAATCGCACACTGTTTGTGTCAGTCGTCTCTAAGTCGCACACTCCAGTTGCCCAAACAGTTCACTTTTCAAGTTTAAACTAAGACAAAATGGACTCCGAAAATTTTGCCTTCTCAGCCGGAAAGGACTCTAGGATCCAGAACCTTCTGTTACTGGAAAATAAAATTGGAAACCACAATAAACCACCTAAACTACTGTTTATTGATGAATTTCCTCAGTGGAAACAAAGATTTGAAATTCATCTAAATGGTGTGGATACAAATTTGTGGAACTCGATTGAGACTGGATATAACATGCCCGTTGGTGCTGATGGGATACCGTTGACTTTAAGTGGACTAAGTGATGCACAAAAGGTTGCCTATAATGCTGAAAAGAAGGCTTATGCAATGTTGACACAGTCGATTCCCAAAGACATCTTTCATCAATACTCAGAGCACAAACAGAGCAAAAAGTTATGGGACGCTCTTGAGAAAAGATACGATAGCAATTCAACACTTAAGTCACTGAAGGCTAAAGCGTTGAAGAAAGAGTTTTACAATTTCTCATCTATTGGGAATGAAAGCTTGGACGAGATCATTGATCGCTTCTACCATTTGATAAGTGAACTTCACACTCATGGGGTTAAGACGTCTAAAGAAGATAAAGTTACGAGCTTGGCTGAGGGCCTACCAGAGAAGTGGGATTCCTTTATTTCCACTTTACGCTATAACTCAGTTTTGGAGACTTTGGATATTAATGACTTCATTCTGAAACTGAGAGAGGAAGAGGTTCGACACAAGTATAGAACGAAGAAAGGAGCTTACACTCAAGATCCATCACTCTACAATGTTACTCCTACTTCTACTTCTACTTTCAAAGCCTCCAGTGCTCCTCTGCAAACTACTTTTATGTCAAATGCATCAACATCAGCTGATCAAGGCTCATCATCTGCTAGTGAGTCACATGGTGCATCTGGGGTTCTATAAAGTCCTATAGTTACCCAATCAACGAAGTTAATGACTGAAAATTTGGGAAAAGTAACTGTAGAGGTTGCAAAGGAACACATGGATCTACTTGCTGCGGTAGTTCATTCCTATGATGGTTTAGTGGCCGGGAAGATTGGGAACTGCCACCTGGCTGATGAAGACTACGAGCAGGTGGATGAGAACGAGTTGGAATGTATGGACATAATGTGGGCTCTAGCAAGTGCTGTGCGACGAGCTAAGAAGTTTGTGAAAAAGACAAGACAGAATCTAGTGGCTACCAAAGATACTACATTTGGTTTTGACAAGTCCAAAGTCACTTGCTTCAACTGTGGAGAAAAAGGCCACTTCAAGAGGGAATGTGTAAAACCAAAGAAGACTGGCAACGGGAATCCATTCTCATCTTTCAACAAATAAGATAAGGAGAAAACGACAGTTCCAACAAGCAGTGACTCCAAAGCTATGGTTGCTCAAGGTGATGAAGGACAGGATTGGTCCTTTTGATTCCTATCTGACAGTGAAGCCAACATAGCATCAGTCGAAGATTTGAATGAAGACTCAGCAAGTGAGGGGGAGAGCTCAGCTGAGATTGATACCACTGAAATGGAAGAGACTTTAGCTGCTATTAACCAAATCGTTGAGAATGAGCTGAATGTTGAATCTGAAGCACAACCACAGTCTCAAAATGCTTTCATGGCAGGAACATCCACATCTGCACAGGTAGAATCAAAAGATGATCTGTTTGCTAAACATGCTTGTGTTGAATGTGAAAAATTTAGGGAAAGCATTGACTTAAAATTTGCTAGGTTGTTAGATCATAATAATAACTTAGTAAATGACTTAAAATTGTGCACAGAGGCTAACAAAGTTTTAAAACAGAATGAAAGTAGTTACAAAGAAAAAGTTGAGGCTTTAAAGAAACAATTAAAAGAGACTGAAGTTGTTGCCTTCAACCAAGAGAATGATATTAAATTCTATTTAAAGGCCATTGAAGAAACTAAAAAGGATAAAGCAGTTTTACTAGTTGAAAATGAGTCTTTAAAACAAAAACTTCATAGTCTTGCGAGCTCCTCGCATATTTTGAAAAACTTGGTTAAGAACGCAACAACAGGGAGGGTTTGGGTTATAAAGTTGTGCCCCCACCACATGAGACTCTTTTGAACACCAAAAAATGTCCAATCAATAATAATCCAATTAAAGATCATGTGGTGACAACTCCTCTAGTCAGTGACCCGGACACAGTAGTTAAGACTATGTCTTCAGGTGCTGATCAGAAACCCTCAACTTCAGGCATAACTGGAAATGAACAAAGGGTGGAAGAGAATGTTCAAGCATCTCTTGGGTTGGGTTCTAAGTCTACTAACACACAATCCAAGATTTCCAAACCCACTCAAAATAAACCAGTTAAGAAAGATAACACTCATCTTCAAAGGCAAATAAATCATAATGTTAAACAAGTTAAGTTTGTCAAGGAAGGTGAACATCAAAAGACCGAGACCAAAGAGCACATACCTAAGGTCTACTCCCCACCCCACAAGAGATCTTCTAGTCCCTTTGAAAGGAGATCATGTTATGCTTGCGGTAAACGGGGTCACATATCTTCTAGTTGTCCCCGCTATCAGACACCTAAGGTTAAGGTTAAACTGGACAAAGAAGTTACTCAGTTCCCAAAACAGAGATCTAAGACCCCTGTTAGGTCTAACATACCTGCTAGGTCTCACACATCTCCTCAACACCACATTCAACACAGACAAGTCATTGGCAAGTCTGTGATGTCTGAGGTGAAACCAGTTTTGGAAACTAAAACAAAGGTTCAAATTGTTAATCAATACATTGTATATCACAAACAATCTTTTCATAAAGATGGAATGTGGAAAGCTAAAATGTCTGATGTGTCTGATAGCAGTGACAAACTGAAGGTTGAGGTTCTACCAACTGACAAAGGACAGTGGGTAGAGTTCATAATGTGTGATGCCTCTGGGAAACCCAAGCCAGTTAAGGCTTGGGTCCCCTTCCTTAACTAATTGTTTTCAATTATGTGCAGGTTGTCCGCTACAGTGCTACTACCAATACATGGATTGTAAATAGCGGAGCTTCCAGGCACATGACAGGAAATAAGTCTCTCCTTTTCAATGTCAAACAAATCAAAGGGGGACACGTTTCCTTTGCTGCTAACAAAGGAGGATACATTACCGCTCAAGGCAAGTAGGTAATGCAAAGGTAAGATTCGACAAAGTCAATTTTGTACAACAATTAGAAAACAATCCGCTTTCAGTGTCTCAGATATGTGACAAGGGCTTTAAAGTGATGTTTGACAATCGCAAGTGTTACATACTGAAGAAAGAGATGGAGATTCCAGAGGAGCAAGTCTTAATGTCAGCATCCAGGTATAATGATTTATATGTATTGGATATGTCTAATGCTTCTTCCTCTGAGTCTACAGTTCAGTGTTTCTTATCCAAAGCAACAGAGAAGGAATCCATCTTATGGCATAGAAGAATGGGACACATTAATCACAGGAAGATGAATCATCTGATTCATAACAACTTAGTTGATGGAGTTACTGTTAAGAACTTCAAACTTCTTGATTTTTGTGTCTCATGCAAGAAGGGAAAGCAGACCAGGAAATCTCACAAGACCAAGCATGTCAATTCTATAGAGATGCCCCTGGAGCTACTGCACATGGATCTATTTGGTCCTGTAAGCACGAAAAGTATAGCAAGAGACTGGTACTGCTTTGTAGTCACAGACGACTACTCATGCTTTACTTGGGTGATGTTTCTGAAAGCTAAGTCAGAAACATTTGAATCATTCAAGGTGCTAGTCACGACGCTGGAGTCACTCTACAACCTGAAGGTTAGGAAGATTCGTTCAGACAACGGCACAGAGTTCAAGAATCAGTGGATGGATGCTTTCTGCAAGGAGAAGGGAATTGTTCATCAATTCACCTCAGCATACACACCATAGATGAATAGAGTTGCAGAACGAAAGAATCGAAGCTTGATCGAGACTGCAAGGACAATGTTGGCAGATTCTAAGCTTCCAGTACAGTTCTAGAATTAAGCAGTTGCAAATGCTTGCTACACACTTAACCATGTATCAGTAGTCAAAAGGCATGGCAAGACTTACTATGAGTTACTTCAGAAATGAAAACCTAACTTGGAGTATCTGGAACCATTTGGAGCTCCATGTACCTTGTTAAAGAAGTCTCAGGAAGGCAAGTTTAATGAAAAAGCTGATCAAGGGATTTTTCTAGGATACAGCATACCAGACAAACGAGTTTACAATAACTCGACAGGTCAGGTTGAAGTGTGGTGCAACGTAGATGTGCAAAGATACACCACCCCCTGCTGGAAAAGGTCCATCGTCATTCTTCATTACGATGGCTTTTTCAAATCCTTTAATCTTCCTCAGCTTGATTCGGATGATGTGATTGCTACTCAGATGATGTACGATGATCTAAATACACCAAATCTGAATTCAAGCAACACAACACCTGCAGATGGTGCTTCAGGTTCCTCAGCTCATGCTCAGGATGAGAGTGATGATTCATCAGATGATGAAGAGGCAGCTGAACCAGACAGTGAGCAAAATGTAAATCAAGATGTTAGCTCGTCAGCTAACGAACCAGCATTGGAAAATCCGGATACTGAACCAGTAGTCACAAACTTGGATTTTGAAGTTATTGTTCCAACAACACCAGTGACTAGGATCAGTGTGAATCATCCCCCCTCGTCTATCATTGGGGATATTCAATCCGGTGTGCAGACACGAAATCAGCTGTACTCGGCTGATTATGCTGCAATCATGGAAAAGGGATTTGTCAATGACGGGGCTTTCTCATGTTTTGTTTCACAAGTCGAGCCTAAGTACGTCAGTGACGCCCTCAAAGATGAAGCTTGGGTCAATGCGATACAAGAAGAGCTTCTTCAGTTCAAGAGACTTGGAGTATGGACACTCGTTGACAGGCCAAAAGGAGTAAAAGTGATTGGTACCAAATGGGTACTAAAATGCAAGAAGGATGACCAAGGTGTTGTTATCAGAAACAAGGCACGGTTGGTTGTTCAGGGATTCAGACAAGTCGAGGGAGTCGACTACAATGAAGTGTTTGCACCGGTGGCACATGGAAGCAATTCGGATATTTCTTGCCTATGCATCGTATATGAAGATCAAAGTTTATCATTTCGATGTGAAGAGTGCATTCCTTCATGGGGAAATCCGTGAGGAGGTATACGTCAGTCAACCCGAGGGATTCGAGGATCCCTATCATCGGGACAGAGTCTACAAGTTAGACAAGGCTCTGTACGGGCTACATCAGGCTCCTCGAGCTTGGTATGAAAAGCTCTCCACCCATCTGTTGAAACACGGATTTCACAGGGGTGTGATTGACTGTACGTTGTTCATTAAAGAAAAGGATGGTGATTTGCTTATGGTGCAGATCTATGTGGATGACATCATCTTCGGTTCCAGAAACGAAGAGTTGTGCAAAGAATTTGAATCTGTGATGAAGGCAGAGTTTGAGATGAGTGCCATGGGAGAAATGAAGTTCTTCCTAGGATTACAGGTGGATCAAACCTCAACCGGTATTTTCTTGCATCAAACTAAGTATGTTGGAGACATTCTGAGTCGGTTTGATATGGAAAATGTCACTGTTGCCGGTACTCCTCTTGCCACAAATCATGATGTGGCTCCTGATGAGAATGGGGATTTGGTGGATGCCACTATGTATCGTGGGATGATCGGATCTCTTATGTACCTCACTGCCTCGCGTCCAGATATCATGTATGCAACATGTTTATGATCCAGATATCAAGTGAAGCCAAAAGTGAATCACTTGATAGGGGTTAAGAGGATTTTCCATTATCTGAAGGGTACTCCAACACTGGGGTTGTGGTATCCTCATGATGATGACTTTGAGCTAACGGCGTATAGTGATTCGGATTATGGAGGCTGCAAAATGAATTACAAGTCTACGTCAGCAAGATGTCAATTTTTCAGGAGGAGATTGGTGACTTGGCAGTGTAAGAAGCAGACATCAGTTGCTCTATCTAACCGTGAAGCCGAATATGTTGCCGCCGCCAGCTGCTGTTCTTAAATCATATGGATACAACAGCAAATGCGGGACTACGGTTTGCATTTCTCTTCTACTCCTATATTCGTTGATAATTCTGCTGCAATTTCAGTAACTAAAAATCCGGTCCAACATCCTAAGACCAAACACATCGGCATCAAAATCACTTTATACGTGACTGTTTTGAAAAGAAGTTAATCGATGTGATAAAAATTAATACTGATTTTCAACGCGCTGACCTCTATACAAAAGCTTTTGATAAACCCAGGTTTTTATATCTGTTGGAGGTCAACGGTGTTAAAAAGAAAAGTGAAGTTATCTCAGAAGAAACAGAAGCGTAGTCCGACACATGTTTAATTTCCTTTTATTTTTGAATTTTCTAGTTTTATTTCCTTTAATTTCCTTATTGATTAAAAATCCAAAAACACAAAAAGATTTTCTGTTTTAGTATTTTAGGGGGAGATTAGGTTATGTTCAGTAATTATTTACTCAAAAAAAGGGGGGGAAGGATAGTTAAGCTGAAAAGACAAAGACAGAAAGACAGGAAATGTGACTCAATAAAATGGAAAGTGATAGTACACAGGTGTCGCGTTACTTGGAACACCAAAAGGATTTTATGTTTTGCAAGGTTAATTAAATCACAGAAAATTACAAATCAGAGAAGTCTAGGTCTAACATATTGGGAAAATGATAGTACGCTTGGTTGGTACTGTAACTACCCGGAGAAAGTAGATCTAGGGTGGTGCCAGTGCATTGTATGATGTGTCGGTAGATTCAACACAATAGATAAGTAGACCTCATCAGTGATTTGGATTAAACTTAAATAATTCAACAAGTTGTGGGTTGTCATGGTATCCCTGGTCTGCACAATCAATCAATTTCCAATAAGGGGTGAGGAGCAAGCAAATGCCATAAATATGAGCAAAGACCTGAAAAACAGAACAAAAGATGACAAATGTCACTGAAAACAATGTATATTCTAATATAATGCTCTAGGAAGAAGATAGGTATTGCACCTCTCTGCTGTGCGATGGCACTGACCTGAGGATTAGCATAACCTATTCGTTCTAAGAATTCATTGCTGTTTGCGCCTCTCTGTTGTGCGATGGCACTGACCTGAGGCTTAGCATCTCTTTGAAAATTCTTAGAACTAAATCTTCTAAGTCCCCAGACCGCTCAAAAATCTCCTGAGGAAGATTGATTACCATATACATGTGGAACACACAAATACTTGTTGACCTAATTCATCTAATTAATCACTGATGCGTGTCAAAAGTCTGTGTATGGATTTAAATGGACAAGTATACTGACAATCGTCGTGGCTGCATTGCCTGATGCTCAAAATCAATGGGTGTTACTTATCATGTCAAGCATGATTCCCAGTTAGATCTTAGAAGTCTTAGATAAGTGAATAACTGTGACATGTAATTCATGCAAGGGTTTAAAGTTAAATACAGATAAAAGATTCCAAGTAACGTTATTTATGCCTGTCTGATTCCATATGAGTCTGTCCTTGATATGATGTCAATGTTAATAGGCTACACTAACCCGACCTAACAAAAATCACAAAAAGAGGTTTTATTTTGTTAGTAGTTTAAAATTTTCAAGTTATATGTTTAATGTGTCAATGTCGGACTGTGCAGTATGTTCTCTGTTAACATCACCAAATGAGCTTAACGTTTATATAAACAAATTGTTTCTGAAAGGATAAAAGGATCACGTCTGAGGCGATCAGTTGGTTAAAAGGATCACGTCTGAGGTGATCAGTTGGATAAATGGATCACGTCTGAGGTGATCGGGTGGATAAATGGGTCATGTCTGAGATGATCAGGTGGATAAATGGATCACATCTGAGGTGATCAAACTGTTTTATTAAAATGATCATATCTGAGATGATCAAATTGCTCATAATGTTTTATCTACTGTTACATGGAACTAAGGGTCGAAATGGTAAAATGGTCAAAAGATGACAAGTATGGCCCAGTCGCACGACTGAACCATAAGTATGGTCCAGTCGTACGACTGGAACACACGAATGAGTCAAATCGTACGAATGGACAATGCGAATGCGTCCAAGCAAACGATTGAAGGTGACCAACTGTCACAGTCATTCGACTGAACCTAAATCGTATGATTGGAACTGAACATTTGGGTGAATCGTACGACTGAGACTCAGTCGCATAACTCACTCATGCGACTAGACTCAATCGTACGACTGACCTATGCGACTCGGCTCAGTCGCCCGACTGGGATTTGCCCTAGTATATATACAGGTAGAATCGGCCTCAGTCGCTCAATCTCCCAAATCACCTCCAATTCGCACGACCTAAAGAATTGCTGCCAAAATTTTGTTTGACTCACTTTTACCATGTATTCGTGTGCTCTGACGTTTACTTTCGATCATACAGGTACTGTACAAGAGACATCATCGAACAAACCGTGTCAAATCATCCAAATGGGCAAAAATTATGACCTAACAGTAACCGAACCTTAAACCGATCAATAAACCATTTAAACTTAGCTTACAGATCAAATTAATGGTAAAAGATGCTTAGTCGGTTGGTTCTGAGTGTAATGAGCATAAGTTTGATGTTTAACACTTAGTTTTGCTCAAAACAAGAATTTGAATGGACAAACAGTCGAATGAACGACTGGACATGCTGATGAACTTCAATCGTACGACTGAGCTATCGGATTGTCTCAATCGTACGACTGAGATGGATGAATGACTCAATCGTACGACTGAACCTTGCGAATGAGTTCAGACGCATGATTGAGATACATGAATGAGAAGACATGCGACTGAGTCCAATCGCATGACTCAGTCGTACGCATGAACTCAAGCGTATAACTAAATCTCATTCGCACAGTTCAATCGTACGACTGAAACTCAGTCGTTTGTTCAGTCACACGATTAAGTCAAATGGTTGAAGATCATTGACTGAAACTAGCTATCTTCCACATGTTCTAACGTTTACCTGTTTTGTGTCACAGATGGCGAGCAGATGGCCAATGAGTACTAAGCACAACATCTGTGCTTATCTCGATCTGACTTCACGCAATGCGGGAGATTTTACAGGGATCATCAGCTTTCTACAACGATCGAGGATATATCAAGCTATCTCAGCTCCATGCACTCCCTATCTCTCGATTCAGAAGGCGTTCTGGAAGAACGCAGTGGTGGATAGGTCAACTGAACCCTATTCCATCCGGAGCTCTATCTTTGGGGAGCCCATTCAGATTTCTGAGGAGGACATACGGACGGTCCTTGAGTTTGGGGATGATGCAGACTGCCCAATACGACTACATCCCCTGACCGTCCGTGGCTGCTTCCTGAGGGCCAAATATTCTGGGGATATCAACACGAGCATGCTTAACAAGAGCAACTTGTGCTCCCAGTTTAAATATTTGGCGCACGTACTTCTGCGATGCATAGCATCCAGAAAGGGTGGCTTTGACGAGCTCTCAGACCAGATGCAAAACGCATACGTTGCTCTGCTCCTGAACCACCCTTTTGGTTTCTCGAGGATGATTTTCACGTATATGGTGGAGAATATCGAGGCTAAAGGAAAAGAGGGATTCTGTATGTTCCCTCGATTTCTTCAAATGATGATTGACCAGAAACTTCCACAGCTGCCAAAAGCCCAAGACGATGCAGTTGTATTAGAGATTATGGATGATACGACTCTAGGAAGGATGAAAGTCTACTGGGGGAAGCATGTGAAACCCCCGGTAAGGAGATTGTTTGGGCATCTGGCCCGGGAAGACTATGTGGCGCCTTCGAAGAGGAAGTGGCGCCACGATAAGAGTGATTCTGATTCTGAGCCGATCGCTATTCTTGATGATAACTCAGATAACGATGATAGTGGTGATGGAGATACAGGCCCAGCACATTCTAGGCCTATGACCACCGAGGTGACATCTCCATCATCCACCCAAGGAGGAACTGAGAGAGTTGGCTTCCATTCGGGATTTCAGATCAATGAGGAGGAAGAAAGTGATGAAGAGCCTCTAACGAGGACTGTTGGCAGCAAAGTTATTGCCACAGAAAGAGGCTTGAGGGCAGTAGGTGGACGCACAGTGGAGTCCGGGGATGCTGCAGCGGCATCAGATCCCTCATATGCCCGATCCGATCAGTAGCCAAGGGGGAGCCTCTGCATCTAAAGGAAAGAGGAAAAAGACTATGGCTCGTCCCCACGGGAAAAAGCCCAAACGCCGAAGGCTTACTCTGCTTACTTCCACCACTTCCACCACCACTACCCAAACCACTCAAACCACCCAAGTTACCACAACCACCACTACACCCATTTCACCACCTGTCAGCTCCACCCAACCTACTACCACAGTACATCCCACTCCACCATCCACTCACATTCCACCTCCAATATTCACCACTACCACAGCCACCACCACTAGCCACTGAGCTGGCCCATCATCAGCTACCACAGGTTCACCCCTCCCTCCCATTGGAGTGGAGGAACAGCTAGCAGCACTCAACAGGATGGTGCTAAAGCTGCTAGCAGCTGATGAAGGAAAGACAGTGAGGTTGCTTCAGCTTGAGGAGCAAAATGCTTCTCAAGCAACTCAGATTGCCCAACTCCAGGAACGGAATGTCCTGTCGACTCAAAAGATAGAGGAGTTGGAGTCTGCAAATAAGAAGATTATGCTCAAGCTGAGGGGGTCTCAAGCTGATCCTCTTAAGATAAGAGAGGGAGACGGTGATGATGGTGATGATGAAGATGATGATGATGAGGAAGATGATGAAGAAGAGAATAGTGATGATGATGGTGACGGGGGTGATAGCAAGGATCAAGAAAAGGAAGATGATGATGATGAAGGGGATGCAGATGCATCTACCTCTGCTTCTGGTCATGAGCAACGAACCAAGAAAAGACAAGACCAGGGAGCATCATCTGCTGCCCCACCTACCTCCCCATCTCCCGAAGATCCAGCGATGATTCAAGGCAAAGTTTAGGATTAGATGTTTATTTATCATTAAACTTTTGTCCTTGTAATCATGTATTTAATATGTGCTTAAAGTGAATGAATGAAAAGTTAAATTGATATTGGTTATGTGCTTAATGTATACTAACCTGCACTGTGTTTGGTAAATTGTTATACAGGTTCATCCAAGCAGGCTGACGAGCATGATGTGGTACCCCTTCGACAAATCGAGACTCAATTGACAATGATTCTCGATTTGCAAGGAATAGTACATCGCTCTGTTAGTTACACACCTGAAGAGAGCGAGATCATACATGATCTAACTGATGAGCAGATTGCTGAACTATTCAGTCTAAACCCTGATGAGCTGGTAAAGGATGCGCCTGAGGTCGACGTAGTCAGTGATGAAGAACTACAGGATGTCGACGAGGTGGAGATAGAGGATGTGACTGCTGATCATCCCCAGTACACTAACGCCGAAGGCGAAGTGCTGCTAGATCTGGGAGATGCATTTGACAGCAGTACATTCGATAAGGTTGAGACAATGACTGCTGCTAAAGAGGCTACGGCAGAGGATCCTCAGGTAGATGCTACTAATCTTGCATCTAAAAAGGCTGAGTGGGCAGCCTGCCTGGAGGAAATGAAAAAGCAAAGAACGCCTACAAAAACAAACGCCTACACCAAGCTCTACAAGGTCAAGAAACATCAGAAGGTGTCAGGCAAGATCATCAGCTGGGCATACTTTGAGGATCTCAAAGTATATGCCATGAAGAGAGAGAAGGGAATAGAGTATTTCAGATTCCCACATGATCTGAAAACTCTCCCTGGTTTTGAGCTAAATCGTTTAGCTAACTTGAGCCTCCTATATGCTGTCCCCGGGAAGATATCTGGATGGTTCGAGAAAGCTCTGAAGAAGGAGTATCTTATGAGATGGGTCAATTTTAAACCTCAACAGCCCAAAAGGTTGATTCATAAGACCGAGGTTGACCCCACCTCCGGAAGGCCAAAGGTGATTTTGAGATGGCACCCTCCGCGCACAATGTCGGGTATTCCACTGAGGGAAATGCCACAAGATTTTGCACCCCATTTTAAATGGTGGTATTATGACTGGCGCACTGGTGAGGCCATCATAGTTTTGGATAAAGAAGGGATGATAGAGACGATTAGGGTATACGACCCTATGTGGCAAAACAACTTGTCTGCTTCAGATGTCTACATCTTGTACAAGTGGCCACTATTTTTTGACACTCAGGATATCGTGCAAGCACTTCAGTTTCAACACATCATACGTTTATGCTTCGCACTTGATATTCATGTTGGGGTTTCACGAGAAGAAAGGTTAAGAGATTTGAAGAGTTCAAGAAAGAAGTCAAAGTTTAGATAGAACTAGGTCCAAGGGGAGTTTGTTAGTACACATGTCCCCAGTTCTAGTCTAGTGAGCTTAAATGTAATAGAACTTCTTCTTGTAACACATATGTAATGTTTAATCAATATAATGAACAACTCTTCTATCTATGTTTGTTGGGTGTTTAATGTTATATCTATTATATTATTTATTGCTACACGCATGCATGACAATGTTATATAGGTTTACAGTTGTTAGACATAGTTCTAAACCATCAAAGGTTCAAGAATGTGTTTAACTAAGTAATCTGATTCAGTCGCACGACTGGACCATGCAAAATGGGCCAATCGCACGACTGAACCAGGTGATTGAGTCAATCGTACGTTTGAGTCATAAGACTGACTCAGTCGTCCGAATGAACCAATCGTATGACTCAGTCGCACGACTGAGCCAGTCGCTTGGCTCAGTCGTACGAATGAAAGCTTAACCTATAAATACCACTTAATTCGTGGAAAAACATAACACTTCGAATTTTTGCAACCCTAGTCGACCCAGAGCGCCCTGTTCGTCCCTTCCAACTTCACAAAACGTTTCAGATCATTCCTAGTTCGTTCTTAACGTTTTCTAATTGTTAGGTTTGATCTTGTTAACGTTTTCCCTGATTGGATCGCCAATCAAATAGGATTCCGCACTATTTGATCTGGTATAATGAAGAATCGGTTAGTACTCCGTCCGTACACGGTCCTAACAAAAAATAAGTACTAATGAGTTATTTAGTCTTCAGAATTTTTCATAACTACTGAAGACTAAAATAATTCAAAGTACTGAAGTGCATTCGTTGTTGCAAAACAACTGATGTAGTTATAACTACTGATGTGGTTATAACTACTGATGCCTAATTTTCACAAATAAGTACTAAAGAACAAATTTTGTCCACAAGTACTGATGAGTAATTTTACACATAAGTACTGAAGACAATATTTGTTCACAAGCTCTAAACAATAATTTATTTCATCAGATCTTATGAACATCTGTTCACAAGAGTTGAAGGCCAATGAAACATCTGAAACTCAGACAAAGTCTGATGAGTAAATGTGGAGGTCAGAATGAAACAACTGAATTGACGACAACAGCTGATGAGTAAATTTACTCTTCAGCTGATTCCAACTTCTGTTGTTTCATTTCCAAACAACTGAAGGACAAAACCATGTCTTCAGTAGTTTTACAACTACTGATGACTAACACCAAGTCCTCAATTGTTTACAACAACTGAAGCCAAACCATGTCTTCAGTAGTTTACAACTACTGATGATTAACACCAAGCTTTCAGTCGTTTACAACCTCTGAAGGTTAAAACCATGTCATCAGTCGTTTCAAACAACTGATGACTAACACCAAAACCTTCAGTCGTTTCCCTTCAGCTATTTCATTACCACTATAAATACCTAACCCTAACTTCAGAGTTTTTCATTCTCTCATAACCTAACGTTCCAAAAACTCTGAAACCTCTCTCCTAACACTAATGGCGACCATGCAGCTCAAACCCAGACACAACTGTGTTGCTTATCTTACCAAATCACCATTTTGGACCAAGTTCGATAATGCCATTGATCTCATGGTCGATTCCCAATACCAAACGGCCTTTCTCCTAAATCCGACCATCTATGCCGAATCATTACACCAGTTCTAGACGAACGTCACCCTTACTGGGGAGAATGACACCGAGGTCTCTCTCCAGTTGTTCGTCAACAACCAACAGGTGGTCATCACTCCTACAATTCTTTGCCAAACCCTAAAACTGAATGATGCCACCATCCCCACTGGCTATCAAAAGGGCACCACTGATCTATCCTTTACCCACCATGGATATCAGGGTGATCTACATGCTTCTACCATCCTCAAGAAGCATTTCCATGACGCAGAACACCTTATTTTTCACATGGTGAATGTCTGCTTAGCCCCTAAGACTTCTTCTTAGGATCAAATGTCATCTAGGTGGCAGCAGGTATTATTCTCTATTCTTGAGCAACAAAACTTAAATTTTTCTGAAATCATATTTTTAGAACTTAAGGATATGGCCTCAAAACCTCTTGCTAACCGATGGATACTATATCCACGGTTCATTATGGCCATTATAGAGAACCAGCTGAATGCTGAGGGACTTGTTGACCTTGGAGTCCCTACTATGGCTGTATTGCTAGAAGCATACTCCAGGCACAACTCTGACCAAACACTGAAACAGGCTGCCAAGCTGCGAAACCCCAAGCAGCTTGAACCCACAGCCTCCACCTCCAAATCCAAACTCCCTACCAACCCCAAACACAAAAAACCCAAAAAGGCTACTCAGGGAGATGAGTCCCCTAAGGATGCCCCTGCACAACCAAGGCAGGCAGTAACTGCTGGCAGTATTCTCCCAGCAGTTACCACGACTCTACCAACCACAACCGCTCAGGCATCCTCTCAACAGGATCCTGATGCAACCATTTCAGGGGCAGCCACACATCTGGAACCTTTCTCACTTGAGGAGGTTGCCATTGAAACGTACCAATCTCCCCGGGTGCACACTGCTTCTACCCCATCTCCCACTGCAACCTCCCCTCAAAGCCTAACATTCATTATTGCAGAAGTACTGACTCATCTCAACACTCCACCCTCTCCCCAGGCACCTATCACAACTGGGAAGACCCCAACCAATGAGAGGGGGATCAAAGTGTTAATGAGATCCCACAGCACAGGGAATACAATGTTCTCTCTCCCAGTGTGGAAGAGGAGATGAGAACATCTTGTGAGGCTGCCACCTCCCCTGATTCAGCACATGAACAGGATGAAGCTGGTACCATCTCTAAGTCCTTACCAGAGGCAACTGCCGATGAAGGTTCTAATCCTGAGGCAGGAAGTCCCCAGTACCAAGAACAAGGGGCACATGTGGATACTAAGCCACACTCAGCACATGTACATCCTGATCCAATCAGGAGGTCAGGTGATTCAGCTACAGCTGATGATGACCTAGGCTTCTTTTATGATGTTCTAGCCCAGAACACTATTCTGAGGAGGAGGTAAGTAGATTAAAAGAGCTACTTGCCAAACTCTCTCAAGAATCAAGTCCATCTGCCACCATAATAACCCAACAGATGGCACCTTCATCTGAAGCTCTCACAAACACAGAGCCACTCCTAAAATCTCGACCACCAGCCTCTTCTTCTGGCACTATTTCTCAGAGACAGAACCCCCCTGAGCAAATAGCTGCTATCTTTCAAAACTCCCTGCCTCTCATCACACCTATTATCACTGACATTGTGATTAAAACCCTTGATGAGAGGCTTCCCTCTACTATACAGCCACTAGTGGATGCTGCTGTGACTAAGAAGCTTTCTGATAGTCAAACCCTTGCAACCAATGCAACCAAAAAGGGGGAGACTCAGTCAGTGAAAGCCATCAAGAGAAAGAGAGTGGAAGAGGAAAAAGAGAAAGAAACTGCTAAAGAGGTGGAAATTGAGAAGGATTTGGTTGTGGGGACTGAGAAAGAGAAGGAGGTTGAGAAGGGAACTGACATGGAGAAAGTGACTGAAAGTGCAAAAGACTTTCATGTCACATACAAGAAGAAGAAGGGAGAAAAGGAGTCTGAGAAGATGTTGAATGAGATGATAAAGGAAGTCGATGCCCAACACAGCCGATCAATGGATAACATCATTGATCAGTTGTTTAGGCAGGGTTTTGATACTTCTCAACTTGACTCAGAGATCCAGAAGTTAGAGGTACAAGAGATAGAAAATCGATGGACTTGCTATAGCTAAGAAGAGAAGGAGAGACTTGAGGCTATGGCAAGATTCACTTCGAAGTATCTGGGGAGATCAGTCCTGGAGATCAAGTCATGGACCAGGGATAGCATCTTGGCAATAACCACCAAGATCTGTTCGTCTAAGGTATTTACCAAAGGGCTGGTCATAGAAGCCCTAAGTGAAGCCGGTGCTGGGAACAGGACTGCTCTAGCCAAGCAAACTAAAGCCTCACTCACATCCAAACTGCTAGAACAGCCTGCCAAAATTCCAACACCAAAACAACCACTACCACAACCCACTAAACCAACTCCCTCACCCACAAAACCAATAGCCGATGATGCACCCTTAAAGAGGAAGAGAAGGGTATTGAGGCTAGAAGAATAAGTAGAAGAAGATGATGAGGAAGAAGATAGGCTGCCAATCTTGACTGTCATGTCATTGCCTAAGGCCAAAAGTCTCCCTCTAACAATTACTCCTGAGCTCCAAAGACAAACAGTTAAAGTGAAGCTAGAAGAAGAAGAGCATCACAAACTACATGATGAGGAGTTGTTGAGAAGGGTAGACAAAGCATATGCAGCCTCCTCATCAATCATAAGCATGAGGAAGCAAGCTCAGAGGTTATACACTCTTAAGCATATATTCCAATATCAGAAAGAGAGAGTGAGGATTTGGCCTGATCCCAGGGTGTCTCATAGGATCCAAAAGAAAACCATTCCTCAGAGATACAATGGGCAAGTGAAAAAGATCGTAGATGCAGTGATCACACTTGCCATTGTAGTATCACCCTGGGAGATCCTTGAAGATTTCAAGAAGGCCTATACATCTAATATGCCCCCACAAAAGATGCTGGAAAATAGAATGGTGAAAAAGGGGCTGGTGTATAAGAGGCTTGAGAAAATCAGGAAGGATGAGCTCCACTTACTACTAGAGGGTAATCACCCTGATGAGTTTGCATACAGAGAGATCACAAAAGTGGACTCAAGAATGGAAAGCAGGTCAAATACCTCTCTGAGTTCTATGGGCCTGAAGGATTCTTTGAGGGAGAGGCAGAAGAGCTCACCATGGAGGAACAGATAGTATTTTTAGAAGCCTACACCAGAGAATCATATAGGCTCATAGTTGGGAAGTAGGCCTCATGGATGGGGTAACAGCTCTGTGTCTAGTTCCCCAAGACAGAGTTCCCATCCATCCTTTGCCAATCAGATCTTTGAGACTTCTTCCCAGGCCTGTGCTGATATAGGTCATTCTGAGCTGATCCAGAAGAAAAAGACCAATCATTCTGCCTCAATAAGTGGGACATTCAATAAGCTTAAAGGTTTTGCTGCATTGGTTCAGGGGAGTTTGTTGGACCAAAAGAACCAATGAGCCAAATCAGAAAACCTTTAAGTCCCACAAGACATCACAACAACTGCTGAATGCCTCATCAGTTGTTTGACAAAGACTGAAGACTTCATCAGCTGAAGACTAAAGTACTGAAGATCATCAGCTAAAGACTAAAGTACTGAAGATCATCAGCTGAAGACTAAAGTACTGAAGACCATCAGCTGAAGTACAAAAACTGAAGACAAAGACTGAAGACATCAGCTGATGACAACAACTGAAGACATCAGCTGGTGACAACAACTAAAGTTTAAGTCTGAAGTCCAAGTACTGAAGCCTTCAGAGTTTGTCACAACAGCTGAAGAAGTATTCTTCAGTTGTTGTGATGGTTTCCTTTCAGTCTTTTCTTTTCAGTAGTTTCATTTCTATTTCAGTACTTGTAAAACGACTGAAGAGCATGTTCTTCAGTCGTTGTAGTTTCAGTAGTTGTAGTTTCAGTAGTTTCTTATCAGTAGTTGTAGAGATAGTTTACACTTGTCTTTTGTAAGAAGATGTCAGTTGTTTGACATCTTCAGTAGTTGCGTAACTATCAGTAGTTTGTTGTAATAACAGTTAGATGTCACTGTCAAGTGACATCAGCTGACGTCATCTTTCCCTATAAAAGGAAAGATGACCTAATTGTAATGTGGTCGAAGCATATATTGAATGAAATATATCTTTTAGCAGAAACTCTCTCTTATTCTATAACCGTACTGTTTCATTGATAAATCTATTGTGTTCTTGCTTTAATTTGTTAATTCGTGTACTAATTCCACTGCAAATCCAATCTAATTGATCAAACTAGATGCTGAGATCCTTTCAGAGTTCTTTATAATCGATACACATCCTAAAAGTTCCGTCTTTCTTTTTGACAAACAGAACTGGTGCTCCCCAAGGTGATACACTAGGACGTATAAATCCCTTATCTAATAATTCCTGTAATTGAGTCATGAGTTCTTTCATTTCAGTTGGTGCTAAACGATAGGGTGCTTTAGCTATAGGGGCTGTTCCTGGTAGTAATTCTATTTTGAACTCTACTTGACGAGGGGGTGGTAATCCAGGTAATTCATCAGGAAAAACATCAGAGTATTTATTTATAACAGGAACATTTTCCAAGTTTCCCTTATCAAGTTTCGCATCAACTATGTGAGCTAAGAAAGCTAAACATTTCTTATTTAAGCATTTTTGTGCTTTTTCACAAGAAATCAGTTTCACAATATCATTTGGTCTATCACCATATATACAAAGAGTTTTGTCTTCCTTAATCAATGGAATTTTTAACATTTTCTTATCACAAATGATTTCAGCATGATTCTTACTCAACCAATCCATTCCTACTACAACATCAAATCCTCCTAATTTAATAGGAATCAGATTTATCTCAAAACAATGTTCATCTAAATTCAAAATGCAGTTAGGAATGATTTCATCAGCTTCTATTACTTTACCATCCGCTAATTCTATCATGTAGTTACTTAATTTCTCAAATATTAAACTAAGTGATGGTCTAAAAATATTTGAAACAAAACTACGAGTTGCTCCTGTATCAAATAATACTTTATACTGGTTATTGATAAGGAACGTACCCGTTACTACTTCCAGTTCATGACGAGCTCATCAGCTTGTATCACAAAAGCTCTCCCACAGGGGTTATTCTAGTTAATTGAAGCCTTGCCTTTTCGTTGTGGACACTCATTACGGAAATGATTTTCACTTCCACACTGAAAATAGACTGTTTTAGGGTTGGTAGGGTTTTTGCAGTCTCGAGAGATATGCCCTTTCTTTTTGCAGTTGTAACAAACCACTATCATACAGTTCCCTGTATGATACCTTTGGCAGATATTACACTGTGGTTGTTTATCCATTTTCTTTCCCTGGGCTGTTCCTAGGAAATTTCTTGATGGAGGTCGGGTTATTCTTTTCTGGAGGTTTTCTCCAAATCTCCTTCCTGAGTGATTTTCATTCTATTTCCTTTTCTCTCCTACCTGTGGATGGCTTAATGATCCATTTCTTATCATCTCATCTGTCAAACTTCCTGACAGGATTACTGCTTCTTGGAAGGTTTTGGTTCTTGCAGATTTCACTAACCCTCTTATTTGTGGTACTAGTCCCCAAATATACCTCCCTATCCTTTTTGATTCCGGGGTTATTAAATATGGTACTAACCTAGACAGTTCATTATGCCTGTCAGTATATTCCCGGTGTGCAGCTCCTTTCATTTCTAGTGCTAGGAATTCAATCTCTAGTTTTTCTATTTCATTATAAGGGTAGTATTTTTCTATCACTAGATTTCTAAAGTCTTCCCAACTTAATTTATTCATAACATTCCTACCTCTAGTGTGTACCTCCATTTTCCACCAGGATTGTGCCTCTCCTTTTAGTGAATGTGAGGCAAACAGTGTCTTGAAATTTTCAGCACAGTTACTGATTTCCAAAACTCCTTCCATTTCATATTGCCATCTCAAGGCTTGGACAGCTCCTCCTTTTCCATCGAATTCCCGGGGTCTGCAGGACATGAAGGTCTTGTAAGAACAACCTTTTGTGACTCCATTCAGAATTTCTTCTTCCTGTCGCCCATTTGCGTTAATATTTTCAGGTTCTATTGGTGGGTGTGAGGTGGTTCTAAAATTTAGGTTTTGTTGGAGTTGGGTTATCAAGGTAGGTAAGGTAGTTTCTATTTGTTGGGCTACTATTTGAGAGATCCTGTCATTCTCATTTGTATCAGTGTTCACGGGTGTTTCTTCCCCAAGTCGGGTTCTGGGTCGTCCTACTCGAGCTGTTCTTCGGACAGGCTGAGTGTTTCTTTTTGGCGGCATGATTGACTATAGTGAATTATAACATTACTATCATAAATAAGTATTATAACACAAAATTTAACACATATCAAATAAATATTTTAACACAAAAGTGCATAGATCATTTAAGCTCTTATTATAGATAGGTTAAACTATAGTCTTCTAGTTTCTGCGAATCCACTTCCATATCTTTGTAAAGATACTCTTTTTGGGTGTTTTGATTTTCTTGATGTCCTTCTGGATTTTCCAGATTCCTAGCTGTATTTTCTTAAGTTTCCTAAGATTTTGCTGAGTTGTTTTCACTTGATCCAACTCTTGTCTCTTAGTTACTTTATCCTTACTTTCAGAAGAATCAGAATGCTGCATTTCTATGTCCTCAGCTTGCTTAGTTCTAAACTTGCTCCCACGTTTTATCTTTTCCCTAGGAGTCTTAATTGTATATCCTCCAACATGTACCGGGGCACGTCGAACATAAAATTTTGATTCTTTTTTCAGTTGAGGAATTTCCATAGCTTGTTGGGGTTCTGGTTCAGGAGTTATTTCCTTAGAGTTGCTATGGTCTGGACATTCGGAAGGATCGGTCTCATTGTGGTAACTATCTGAATTCATAACTGCACAAGTTTCTTTATAATATTTCATCAAAAATTTTTAGTCAAGTATCATTGTAATTAAAATCTTAAACATGAAATCATAGAATTACAGAATTTCACACAATTCATATAATCATAAAATTATATTATAGAAAATAATTTTAAATATATTTTGAGCTTATGGTTATAGTTTAGATATTTTCAAAATATCTAATTCCCTATAACCAATGGTTCTGATACCAACCTGTCACATCCCGGCGGAAGCGTGAAATACGGTTCGGGTGTGACTCGTTCGATCAGAGTGCATTAATTATAGCGGAGTAAATAATAAACATACATACTTAAAACAATAAAGTAGGACATGCATTTATTTATAAAATTCGAGATTACATCTTATACATAAGTTTCCAAATTAGATATATCTTTTTACAACTTGATTAAACTACTGCATGTCTTTAGATACGGTAGAAGTGTGCGTCAACATACATACTGTAGTCAACTATGTTGACTGTTAGTGTAACACAAACCCTTCCAACAATTTCTCCCCAACCGTTGTGAACCTCAAAACTAAAGTCAAAGGTATTAGTCATCGTTTCCTGAAAAAGCATACTCAAAATAGTCAACAATAGTTGGTGAGAACATAGGTTTATTTCTAGACAAAGTAATTTTTGTTGATGTATCAATTACAACCAAACCTGTACACAACATAATCATACTGTCACGAATATTCACAAAATCAGATAATATTACATCTCAACCCTTATTCGGTTAGGTGCAGAAAAATAGCATCACAACACTCATCCTGTTGGTGCAAATATTCTCCTAAGTAGCGCTACTAATATTATCAGACGGTTCCTCATTCGAACTAATGGTTGTATCACAAATGACAGTAAGTATCAAAATATTTTCAAAGTAATACATCAACATAACCAGTATGCTTTTTCCCCCAAAACTTTATAAATACCAAAAGGATCAAAAATGGGGCTATGAATCTCACCGTATCTCCAAAGTGGAACCAATAAAATAATTCACAAAATTAGACATTAATTTCTTTAAAATTTTCAGAACCTTAGATTTAACTAATTTTTGAAAGTTCATCTGTAAAATAGTCCAGTGATGTTATCATAAATTTCTCCATTTTACTTTACTATACATAAATACTTATAATTAGTCCAAAGTCTCCATAAATCACCAAAATTAGCTTCGGTTATCCAAAAATCACCAATAATTTACAGAATGTTATTTCAACAGGTTGTATCATCTCATAAATTTTATAACATCTAATTCCCAACAGATTGTTTTCTGTAAATTCCATAGTATTCCCAAAATTCATTAAAAATAGTTTTTCTAGTCCATAAATTTCTAAAATTTTACAGAAAGTTTCATATATAAAATAGAACATCATAAAATATATTAAAGTCTAACTAGTAGCAGATCAGTTTCTATAAATTATACAATAATCTTAATATTTAGAAAAAATAGTTATATAACTCCAAAAATTATGAAATTTATATATGCTACAGATTCAAATTTAATATTGTATTCATGATTTTCTCAGAATTTATTATATACCTTAATTATTTATTTAGATTTTCCTATTGCAGAAAACATAAAAATTTATATCTCAATTATAATAAGGAAATAAATTCTGAAATAATTCCAGAGACTTTTATACTTCAAAATTATAATTTTGTGAATTTATCAGAATTTTCTCGAATTATTTTATATTTTAAGTATTTTCCTTATTTTATTATAAAAACAATTTTGTATAAATTGTCTTTATTTATCATAATTTTTGCCAAAATTTATAGAATAATGTTTCAGTATCTAAATAAAGATTTTTCAATGTTTATTCCCACAACCACAATTATTTAGTATTTTACTAGATTTTTCTTAACATTTCAAGATTCAATCTTTATAAATCCAAAAATATCCATTTATCACAAATCTTCCTGAATTTTTAGTAACTCATTATTGTGCTTAGAGGGTTTTAAAACCTTTTTAGAATTAGTCTTGGTGTATTAGTACCAAGACTAGTTATATGTGTTTATAACACATATAATACTTGATTTTTCAAGATATATAAAGAGAATAATGGAACTAAACCTTTTGAATGGTGTTTGCTGCTTGAAAACCGAGAGAAAAGTGATGATGATCGCGGTTAGTGATGGTGGTGTACTAAAGTGACGATGGTTGTATGAGGGTCGGGAGGGGTGTGGTGAAAGGTGATGGTTGCAGTTGGTGATGTTGGTGTGGTTGTTGATTGTTTGTTATGAGAACCGAGAGAAGTGGTGCAAAGATGGTGTTGGTTGTTTATAGTTTGTGTGGGAACCGAGAGAGGAAGATAAACAAAGGTGGTGGTGATCGATGGTTGTGGTTTGAAGGTGATGAGCTTCCAAAGAAATCCTGAGAGAAAGAGAACAAAGGTGATGTGTTTGCAAAGGGGTGGTGCGGTTGGAGTTGTCCGATGGGAGGTTCTTATGGTACTTGATTGAGTTATGCAATCATAACCTAGGGTGTAGCTTAGGTGAGTCAAATGGGGAGGTGGCGGTTCTAAGGTGACTTTAGCCGAGAGATTGCCACCTAGCCCCCCTTTGTAATTATTGTGGTAATGTGGTGGCGGATGGTGATAGTACTAGGGTGGTGAGGTGGAGGTTTAGAGGGATGATGTATGGGAATGCATGGTGGCGGGTTAGAGGGTGGTATGGTGGGGATGCAAGGTAGCCGAGGGTTTGGGAAGGGTGGTTTGGTGTTTTTAGTTTTAATGTTAATCTTATTGTTTGAAGGTTTGATTGTTTGTGTTTGTTTTGGTCTTAATCCTCTTAATATGTGTATATATATGGATGTATGTAGTAATACATGCATAAGTAAACTTCTGGAAACATGTATCATGGCTTTGCATAAATAGAATATATATATATATATATATATATATATATATATATATATATATATATATATACGTACATGCTAAACATACATACTTGAATTTTATACATGCATGCAAGCATACGAAATTTCCATACATATGCATGCATACGTGAATTTCTAATATATACATGCATGCACACTCAAGTGGTTCTCAATATATATGCATGCATACGTAAATTTTTCGTATACATATATGCATGTAAACATGTATACGTAAATTTATTTATATTTTTACATATTATCATAATTAAAATTTTCAGGGTTGTCACAAAAAGGGTCACGTCTGAGGTGACCAAACTGGTTTTCAAATGTTAAAAGGGTCACGTATGAGGTGACAAAATGCTTTTACTGTTAAAAGGATCACGTCTGAGGTGATCAAAAGTTCTCTAAGTTAAAATGGTCACGTCTGAGATGATTGAATGCTTGAAATGTTTTATCAATTATTAATAGGGCTAAGTGTAAAATGGTCATAAAGTCCAAACCATAAGTATGAGCCATTCGTACGACTGGACCATGAGTATGGACCAGCCGTACGATTGAACCATACGTATCAGCCCAATCGCACGACTAACCCACACGTATTGACCAGACGTGCGATTAGAGCATAAGCATGAGTAAATTCACATGATTGGATCACAAGAATGAACCAATCGCATGAATGGAGGTGACCGAATGAGTCAGTCGCACGACTGAAACCTAGTCGCACGACAGAATGTGACTGACTGAGCCAATCGCACGATTGAAGAGTGCGAATGGATCCAGTCACCCAATTGAAGTATGCGACTAGGTTCAGTCGCATGACAGGAGGAAACCCTAGTATAAATAGAGGAGGAGTCGGTCGCAGACGCCCATTCACCCCAATCGCTCACTCTATCGCACGATGCATAGTTACGCTGCCCGATTTTCTTCTGACTACTCTAGACTACTGATTGTTGTGATCGAACGTTTCTAGTGGTTATCCTGGTAATGCGCGACGATATTCACTCCAAAGTTCAATCAATTCGTGCCCTAATGACTGAATTTAAGCCCTAAACTTAACCGAGACTTAGTTGGCCTAAGAACCCTATAAAACTAAGTATATTGTTCAAATAAAAGTTATTAGGTGTTATGTCGGTCATTTGCGAGCTAATGAGCCAAACCACGAAGTCTAACATCAAATTTTGCTAAAATTTTGAATTTGAAAACAAAACAGTCTGTCATGTGAATGGACACCCTGATGAACTTCAATCGCACGACTGAGCTATACGAATGGCTCAATCGCACGACTGAGCTGGACGAATGGTTAAATCGCACGACTGAACCATGCATATGAGCTCAGTCGCACAACTGATGTAAATGCATGGGATAGCATACGACTAAGCCCAGTCGCATGCTCAATCATACGTATGAGCTCATTCACACGACTGGATCTCGATGGCACAGTTCATTCGCATGACAAACATAAGATTTCAAGTCAAATGAATCAAATTGTTACTCATCGACACACACTAACGTTTATTTACATTGTGTAACAGATTCGTTGGACTATGAGCACAAAGCATAACCTTTGTGCTCATCTGGATATGACCTCCCGGAACACGGCGGAATTCTTGGGCATTATTACATTCTTACGGAGATCGAGGATCTTCCATGCTATATCGACTCCGTGCACTCTGTACCGCTCAGTTCAGTAGGCTTTCTGGGAAGGCGCTGTTGTCGACAGGTCCTCAGACCCCACTGTATCAGGAGCTCCATTTTTGGTCAGGCTATAGAGATCACTGAGGAAGATCTCAGGACAGTCTTGGAGTTTAGGGATGATGCTGACTGCCCTACACGACTACACCCACTGACTGTACGAGGCTATTTTCTGCGGGTCAAGTACTCGGGGGATATCAACGCAGGTGTGCTCAACAAGAGCAACATGTGCCCCCAATTTAAGTACTTAGCCCATGTGCTGCTTAAGTGCATTGCCTCAAGGAAGGGAGGCTTCGATGAGATGTCAGATCAGATTCAGAACGCCTATGTGGTGTTGGTGCTGAACCATCCGTTCAGCTTCTCGAGGATGATCTTCACCTACCTGGTGGAGAACATCGAGGTGAAGGTAAAGGATAGATTTTGCATGTACCCTCGCTTCATGCAGATGATTATTGACCAGAAGCTCCCTTTGCTTCTAAAGGAGAAGGAGGATGTTGTGGTGCTTGAGGTGATGGATGATACCACCTTAGGCAGGATGAAGGTGTACAGGGGGAAGCAGGTGAAACCCCTGTCAGGCGGTTGTTTGGGAATTTGGCCCGAGAGGACTATGTGGCGCCAGCAAAGAGGAAGTGGTGCCACGATGATAGTGACTCAGACACTGAGCAGATTGTGCTCCCCGCTGATGATTCTGATGATGATGATAGCGGTGATGGTGGAGATGCTGGCCCCACCCAATCTAGGGCCACTACTACTGATGTAACATCTCCATCATCCACCCGAGGAGGAGCAGAGACTGTGGGATTCCATCAGGACTTCTGACCTGATGAGGAGGAGGAGTCGGATGAAGAGCCTCTGGTGCGAATGGTGGGGAGCCGGGTCGTAGCCACCGAGAGGGGATTAGGGCGGCAGGTGGATGCCAGGGTGAATCTGGGGAGGCTGCTACTGATCCATCTTACACCCCATACAAGCCAAGGGGGAGCCACTGTCTCCAAGGGCTCGAGGAGAAAGAGAATGGCTCAACCCTACGGGAAGAAGGGAAGAGGCCAAGGTTCACATTGATTACCACCACTACTACCACTCCACCCACTACTACTACCACTCCACCCACAACTACTACCATACCCTCCACCACTACTACCACACCTCCACCTTCCACTACTACAGCCTACACTTCACCACCCATTTATACACCACCACACATATTCACCACTGCCACCACTACCACCACCAGCCACCAAGCCAGACCATCATTCCCCACAGGATCATCTGTACCTCCCATTAGAGTAGAGGAACAGCTGTCAGCACTTAACCGTATGCTGCTGAAGCTATTGGCTGCTGATGAAGAGAAGGCTGCCTGACTACGTCAGCTTGAGGAGCTAAACACTACCCAAGCATAGCAGATCTCACAGCAAGCTCAGCAAATTGCCCAACTCCGTGAGCATAACATCCAATCAGCAAAGAAGATAGAGGAGTTGAAGGCTTCCAACAAGACCATCATGCTCAAGCTCAAGGATCAAAGGATGAGCCGCTCAAGATAAGAGAAGGAGATGATGATGATGATGATGATGGTGAAGATGATGATAGTGATGATGATGAGGCCAGTGATGATGAAGAGACAAGAGGAAGGCAGGGTGATGATGATGATGAAGAAGGAGATGCAGCTGCATCTGCCTCAGCTCAGGGTCAAAAGAGAAGAACAAAGAGAAAGCAAGGCCAAGGAGCATCATCTTCTGCCCCACCTGCTGACGAGCCAGTTATTCAGGACAAAATTAATGCTTAGATTTTTATGTATTTGAAAGCTTTTGTACTTGAAACTTGTATTAAACTTATGTACTTAATATTTATGTATCTTTATAGAATGTTGATTGTCTTGATAAATTACTAATGGTTAATGTATTTACATGTTTAAATCAAGCAGATCAGTCATCTCAGCAAGATGAGTATGATATTACTCCCCTTCAGCAAATCAAGTCTCAACTTATAATGATGTTTAATTTGCAAGGGATTTTCAGGAGGTCTGTGAGTTATACTCCCGATGAAAGAGATATAATTCATGATCTTACTAATGAGCAAATTGGTGAGATGTTCCGGCCAACCCAGACGAGATTGTCAAGGATGCTCCTACCGTTGACGTGGCTAGTGATGACGAGCTTAATGATGTGGATGAAATAGAGATTGAAGACGTCACAGCCCAGCATTATCCAGAGTACACTGACCGAGAGGGAAATGTGGTTCCTAACTTTGGGAATACTCTCGACAATGGTACATATGACAAACTGCATACGATGGAGAAGGAGGCAGAGAAGTCAGAAAGCCAAGCCCAAGCCTCGGATGCCAATGTTGACATCAAAAAGGCTGAATGGGTGGCTTGTTTTGCAAAGATCCGAGCCCAACGCACTGCTCCAAAGTCGAGTGCCTACATCAAGCTCTACAAAGTGAAGAAGCATCTAAAGGTGTCAGGAAAGATTATAGCGTAGGCATATTTTGAGGATCTAAATGCCTATGCTATCAAGAGGGAGAAGGGAATAGAGTACTTTAGATTTCCACATGATCTAAAGACTCTTCCTGGTTTTGAGCTCAACCAGCTGGCACGCTTAGAGTTACTGTATGCTGACCCGAGAAAGATGTCAGGCTGGTTTGAGGCTGCATTGAGGAAAGAGTACCACACTAGTTGGGTTAACTTTAGACCTCAACAACCGACGAGGTACATCAGAAGGTCTGAAGTTGATTCCATTACTGGAAAGCCTAAGGTAGTGTTGAAGTGGAGTCCTCCACGCATAATGTCAAGAATCCCTCTAAGGGAAATGCCACAGGACTTCACTCCACACTTCAAGTGGCAGTACTATGATTGGAGAACAGGTAAAGCTGTTATAGTCATGTAAAGAGAGAGCGAATGGACACTATTCAGGTATTTGACCCAATGTGGCTGACTAACTTGTCTGCTGATGATGTATACACATTGTACAAGTGGCCACTGTTTTATGATTCACAAGACATTGTACAAGCCCTCCAGTTTTAAAATGTTATACGACTCTGTTTCGCGTTTTAGATAAACGGCGGAGTTACAAGAGAGGAAAAGTACAAGAAGTTTGATAAGCTGATGAACAATGTTAGACAATGATGTAAACTAGGTCCAATGGAGAGTTTGTTGATATATGTGTACCTAGTTTAGGAGTTCAATGTAAAATGTCTTTCATGTCTTACATATATGTAATTGAATGGGTATGAATGAAATACAATGTGTGGTTGATGCTTATAATGTTTAATAGTTCATTGTTTATTATGTGATAACGCATATTGAACTAACTATATAGGTTTATGGTTGTTTGCATAATTCTTAGTCAAAAATGGTTAAGAAACATGTTTAAACTTAATAATGTGAAGTTCTCATGCGAATGGACCATGCTAATGGACTACACGCATGAACACTTCATACTAATGGACCAGTCGCACGACTGAACCAGGAGACTGGATCAGTCGCACGATTGAGACATAAGATTTGCTCAATCGCACGACTGAACCTTCAGTCGTGCGTATGAACTAATCGTGTGATTCAGTCGCACGACTGAACCATACTAATGGTTTAGTCGCACGATTGACAAACCCTAACCTATAAATACCACTTAATCCATGTAAAAATGAAAGAATCTGAATACCTACGCATATAATCGTATCCTAGTAATCCAGAGGCTCAAGAAAACCTGTTCCAACTTCGTAGATCGTTTCTAATCAATTCTTGTTCGTTATTAACGTTTGTTTCATCGTAAGGATTGATCAGATTGCGTTCTCACTGATTGGATGGCCAATCAAATAGGATTCCGCACTATTTGAGTTGGTATACGCGCAGAATCAGTTAGTACTTCGTACGTACACGGTCCTAACAGAATAATCTTCTCTGTTTTGGTAGCATCAGTATAGGGGAAGTTTGTAAGGTTATATTAGAAATGCTTATGCAACCAAAGAAACCAAAGAGCTTCCAACATTCATGCACTGATGTACAAGGTAAAAGTTACTTCAGAAGTTTTACACTCTTCATAGAAAATATTCTAAGTGTAAAATCTTCTGAAACCAAAGACCAAATTTTTCAAAGGCAAAGATGAAGTCTTCCGAAGCTAATGAAGTGAAGACTGATTTCTTCCAAAGATAGAGAAGACATGCTTTCTCTGATCAACTTTTGTATAAATTTGGCTCACTTTCTGCTGCAACTCTGAAGACTCGCCAATTAGTATAAGTTGATGAAAAAGTCCATGCTTTTGCAACTGTAGATTAAGGTTTAGAGTCTGTAACTTCTTATTTTGTACCTTTTATCCTTTTTGTAATATATTAGGATGTGAGCTATGGCATGTCATAGTCACAAGTTAAAAGGCAATCTGCCTTTTGACTGTACATTGATCGTGTTGTCTAGATTACTGTTTACAGCTAGCATTCAAAGTATAGTCGGTTAAAGTATATAGTATAAAGTGTCTCAGGTTCTTGTATTTTATCTTATGCTTTGTAACACTTGTAAAAGAACTTGAGAGTAATATACAGCATTCTTGAAAACCATACTTATCTTATCCTTGTTGTTTTGTTCTATCTTATTACTTACTTATGTTCTTAGCATCTTCAATACAAACACGGTTCCCTATTTGATCTGTTAAGTGTTCTCACACTCTCCTCATTATGAGACTGATTGTATTGACCATCGTTAACTAGTCCTGCAGGCTCCAATATGTTAAAAGATGATAAGTCATCAAGTGTTCTTAATTATTTTAGAAAAATGGTGATGATATGATGAGAGGGTGGGAGCAAGATAGGAGAGAAAGAGAGGAAAGTTATGATGGAAATGAAATGAGAGGTGAAGTGGTTTATGTAATGCCCGCCTCCAGGGATATCCCAGAGAGCGTTACGCGTCGGATATACAGAATGCATAGCAATAATGGAGTTCACAGCGGAAGTATAACTTTGATTATACATCAAAATATACATTATATTTGTCATGCTAGATAATACCATTACATCAGTTTAACTATATTAGATATCCAAATCTTCAGTAGCACTCTAAACCTCTATTTCCTCGTAAACTAGCCTGTAATCTCCAATTTCTGCAATCTCTTGGCACCTAGGATATGTGTCCATAAAATAGAAAACATTTGGGACTCAGCATAAAGCTTGTGAGTTCATGAACATAGCATTCTTCAAGGT
This sequence comes from Flaveria linearis, assembly GCA_024085815.1. Lineage (NCBI taxonomy): Eukaryota > Viridiplantae > Streptophyta > Magnoliopsida > Asterales > Asteraceae > Flaveria > Flaveria linearis. The sequence continues at coordinate 67,922,371 of CM044002.1, read as the reverse complement.
TCAAAACATATTAATATTTACTATTGCATCAAGCAGATACAGACATGGCAAATAGATAGGAACAGAGTAAGCACAGTATAAATTCACATAACCAGGCCATGTATACAAACTCTACTGGCTAAAGCAGAATCATACAAGCAGCCCTCAAGCATCCTATCAGGCATTGCCACATATCACAGATGCTATTGATAGTCAATTCTTTAATTATTACCAGTTATCAGAACATCACATCCCGTTTTAGAAAACAGTTTAGAGGAACTCACCTGTTTAGCAGTTGCCCAACAGTTGATAACTTTCCTAGTACAATCTGGTAATATCTCTAGGTCTTGATACAGTTTAAATAATCGTAGGTTAGGTAATGGCACTACTAACTAGTTATTCTAATGGTTGGATATTGGTTTACAATACCTTGTTTAAGCATGGGTGATCAGTCCATGCCTAACTAAGGCTAGGCTACTCAATACCCACCCCTAACAATAACCCTAACGCCTAGACATAATAATAGTAATAATACTAAAACTACTCCTAATAATAATAATAATCTAAAATAAATAATAATTAACTTGACATAAACTTAAACGAGAACATACCTTAAACTATCTACGGCAATTTGATGTAGACTTCCTATTCACGCTCCTACCCGAGCTCCAAAAATGACTAACAACAATACCCAATAGGGTATCGATTACTCGGGATTCTCTTTATATTAGAGTGTTTCCAAGAAAACTTTATCTAAATTTCTCTGAGCCGTTATGCTGCAAAATTGATCTGTCTGCTATAGTTCGATCCGCTTCAAAAAAAACGGAGCATATTTAAATATAATATATTATTATATTCATATATATTTAAACGCTCTTACGACACTAAAACTCGTCTAAAGCTTTAAATGTAAAATAGTCATTTCACTCATTACTTACTCGTTTAACAATATACAAAATGTAAAGTTCATATTTCTTTTACTTTAACTATTACATGTGACTCTGGAACTCGGGATGTTACATTCTTCCCCCCTTAAAAGAATTTCGTCCTTGAAATTTGATAGTTACCCAAGAGTTGATGATATTTGATTTTCATTTCTTTTACCAATCCCCAAGTCTTCTGGGACTCTTTTCTGACTATCACTAGACTATTACTAGTGGAATTATCTTTTGAGGTAAGATTCCTACATTATATGATTAATAGCTTTTTTTTCAATTCACCGTATCTTTATTTCTTAGAATTTCTTTATCACAAAAGTGATCAAATCATATCAAACTCTTATTATGCGAACTCTAATATATTTCTATATTATATTGCTTAGGGTATTAATACTCAAGGAAAGTCTACTACTATTATGCCTCGGTAGTTTTTTTTTAAACATAAGGTTCTCTAGTTTACTCGAGTTCTTAGCTTCTTTTGGAAACCCTATTATAATTATTGAAGTAAAACGGTAAACTCTATTAGATATAGTCAAGATAGGCACATCTTAATGTGAGACTAATAGAGTTTGGCTAATATTTCTATCTTATAGTTTAATAGATAGGTAGATAGTGTACTAATTTGGTAAGCCTATCATCCACTAGCTAGATGATGTCATATCCATAGTTTAATCATGAATTAACTAAGTCTATTGGTTATCTTTTATTTCCATTATGAGATTTAAGATTATTGTATCTAGTTAGACAAATTACAATATTTCACCATAATCCTTAAGTAGATAAAAAAATTCCATGCACACCTTGTGATTGATCTTTGATTCCTGAATACAAATAATAATTCTTAATCATATTATATGTTATTACTATATATTTGTGCTCTATATTTTGATTTATGAGCTTCATTTAGTATTATATCTTGTAATATGCTAAGACTCAAAACTCATATATGATTGTGGAGTCTTAAGATACTATCACTTCTATCTCTTAATAGTTTTCGTCTATGCATCCTTCATTGCTTTTTAATGTGATTTTTTCCCATTAAGGATTTTTCTTGAGCATTTCAATTTATTTTAAAAGGTTTATCTTAATATTTTTGTAGATATTCAAATTTTAGTGATTGGGCCCATTCTTATTTATAAAGTGCACCAGCGATTAACTTTGCTCTTTTCTGGATGGTATCTTATATCATAGTTGTAGTTTCTTAACAATTTCTCTTATTTCACTAGTGTTTAGAAAATCTTAAATAAATCTCTAATAATAATCTTCAAATCCCAAAATCTTCAAATTCATGTTTAATTTCTTTTTTTTCATTTCTTAGTTGCTTGTTCTTAACATGTATTACTTGTTTGTCTTGCTCATTAAACATATGGTCTAAGAATTAAACTTTACGTATCTAAAATTTATATTCCTAGAATCTGGTGCAAGGTTGTCTTTTCTTACGTAATTCTAGAATTTATCTAACATGATCCTCTTTCAAATATATCAAAATGTCCTTGAAAAACGATAATGAATATATCCAAATAGTGTTTATAAAACTTTATCATATGTCCATGAATCCATGAATATCCCTGATGCATTGGTGAATTTGAGTAGATTACCAATAATTCATAGTGATCATATCTTGTTCTAAAAATGCTTCAAACTTTCTGTTTCTTCATAGTGTTCATGGCATATGCTAGAAAAATCATTTTCTTAAAAGTTTATAGACCTGAGTTATAGTGATAATGTTTTCTGCTTAGTCATCAGATACTACCATTTTTTTAGAAAATCTAAGTTATACCATTCTTTTGTCAGACGTGGCTTATACTTGGTTAAAGGTTTGATAGTCAATTCCTTTGACTACCTCAAATTCTTTAAGTTTTCATATGTATCAAGTCAATAGGAATAAAATTACCATTCAAGCTTATCATATGATTCTTAATGATGTCAACTATTGTCTTTTGTCTCTAGTTAGTCATTATACTTATGGAGGTATGGTATAAGCTTGAGTTTCTTAATTCATATGGCCTAAAGATAGTTGATACTAGTCTTTTTATTCGCACCAATGTAATCTTTTGATTGAGATGAATATATTACAAATTAGATCTAATTGTTTACATGTACTCATAAATGTCCAAGACAGCTTTTATTTGACTTCAACACTCATGTGCCTCTACCGATCTCTTGTTGTTATCAAAGGTTAAAGAGTTGCACGTCATGAAGGACTTATAGGCACACTCTTGTACTTACTCTTCTAGTTACTTGATTTACAATCTTAGTTCTAAATAATGAGAAACTTTTTTGTAATTTGCTTTCTATTTTCTCCAGATTAATTTTTGGTTGAGTGGTAGCAATAATCTTGACATCTTAAAGATAAAGTTTTGTATTTCCCTTGTTATCTAATTGAAATTTTCATAGTTCTTTATATCCGTTCTACATCCACGATCACCTTTGACAAATCTATCTTGCTTTCGGTTACTTGGTACTAGTTCCAACGTTTTAGGGTATTATCCTTTCTCAACATACTATTCATCACTTTATATTTTATCTTATCTTATCAATTGACACTCTTGATGGGTAACTATACAACATTTAAATATCTGATAATGTATATCTAGCCCATATGTTTATATTCCATTACATCACTAATCCTTGTCATGTGGAGCTGTCATTCACCACTAATACATAGGCACTAATCAACATGTTAGAATCTTACTAAGACACTCTTTTCATTATAAATTTACCATTATGTGGATCCAAGCATAATCATCAATTTACCTCACATGAATATTCTAGCTTTCCTTCATTATGTATCAATATGAGTGTCTGAATATAAATATCATCCTCATTGAGCATTCATGTTCGCTTGTTTTCTTGAACACTATATTTTATAATATATTTGACTATTACTAATCGTGTCTTGTCTTGCCTAGTCACTTCTGTTAATTAGACTAATTAACATAAGACTATCGGTAGAAGTGTACGTCTTCTACAATTCCTGATCAACGCTATTAATCTACTTCTTATGTTTAGGTAAACATAACCGATAACAAACCAAAACACAATTTATGAATGTAAAACCTTAATAATTTTAGCTAACTGCTATTAACCTTTTACATTATTTATGTATTCTAATTATCTTCCACTATATGCTTAACACATATCTAACTCTTCTTATCTATCATCACGTTACTTGACTCGTTTGGCAATCTGCGTAGTCTTTAGTTTAAGTTTAGACACTAATCGGTAATTCCTAATTGCTTAAACTATGGCTCTGATACCAACTTGTAACGCCCGCCTCCTGGGCTATCCCAGGTAGGGATGGCAAAAAAACCCGAACCCGACGGGGATACCCGAAACCCGAAACACACGGGACGGGTATACCCGAAACCCGACGGGTATGGGACGGGTATGGGATTAATTTTAAAAATTTTCATGGGTATGGGACGGGTATGGGATTAGGTGATATACCCGTTTACCCGACCCAATTACCCGAAACATATACCCGTTTACCCGTCCCATCAATTACTAGATGTATATTTTGGACAGGGCTGTATATTTTGGTACCTTATATTTTGGGTAGTGGCTTCTTCATGGAATTGTTGGAGATGTATTTTGGTAACTTATATTTTGAACATGTACCAAAAACGTCTTTGGGTTCATGTATCTTGATGTTAATATATATATAAAGTTGATCTATATAAAAGAGAAGAATTATTTTTTTTTTATTTTTGAAATCCCAACGGGTATACCCGAAACCCGCGGGAATGCCCGATACCCGACGGTAATACCTGATAGATACCCGATGGGTATTGGGCCGGGTATGAGACAGGGTTTAACAATCGGGTATGGGGTTGGGAATACCCATACCCGACCCATTGCCATCCCTAATCCCAGGGAGCGTTACGCGTCGGATATATGGAATGCATAGCAATAATGGAGTTCATAACGGAAGTATAACTTTGATTATACATCAAAATATATTATATTTGTCATGCTAGATAATACCATTATATCAGTTTAACTATATTAAAGATCCAAATCTTTAGTAGTACTCTAGACCTCTGTTTCCTCGTAAACTAGCCTATAATTCTAATTTCTGCAATCTCTTGGCACCTAGGATGTGTATCCATAAAATAGAAAACATTTTGGCTCAGCATAAAGCTTGTGAGTTCATGAACATAGCATTCTTCAAGGTTCAAAACATATTAATATTGACTATTGCATCAAGCAGATACAGACATGGCAAACAGATAGGAACAGAGTAAGCACGGTATAAATTCGCATAACCAGTCTATGTATACAAACTCTACTGGCTAAAGCAGAATCATACAAGCAGCCCTCAAGCATCCTATCAGGCATTGCCACATATCACAGATGCTATTGATAATCAATTCTTCAATTATTACCAGTTATCAGAACATCACATCCCGTTTTAGAAAACAGTTCAGAGGAAGTCACCTGTTTAGCAGTTGCCCAATAATCAATAACTTTTCCTAGTACAATCTGGTAATATCTCTAGGTCCTGATACAGTTTAAATAATCGTAGGTTAGGTAATGACACTACTAACTAGTTATTGTAATGGTTGGATATTGGTTTACGCTACCTTATTTAAGCATGGGTGATCAGTCCATGCCTAACTAAGGCTAGGCTACTCAATACCCACCCTTAACAATAACCCTAACGCCTAAAATAATAATAGTAATAATACTAAAACTACTCCTAATAATAATAATAATCTAAAATAAATAATAATTAACTTGACATAAACTTAAACGAGAACATACCTTAAACTATCTACGGCAATTTGACGTAGACTTCCTACTCGCGCTCCTACCCGAGCTCCAAAAATGACTAATAACAATACCCAATGGGTATCGATTACTCGGGATTCTATTTATATTAGAGCGTTCCCAAGAAAGCTTATATCTAAATACAATCCTAAGGTCTATATTTATAAGCAAGCAGACACACAGGTGAAAGAGTTAAGTGATGTGGGAGGCAAAATTGCTAGCTTAATTATTTTTTTAATAATAATATTATTATATCATTATAATTAATTCAGTTGCTTCTTTTATTTTTCTCTTGTAACTTTTTAAATATAACGTCTTATAAAATTTCAAATATGCCATTGAGACGATCTTATTTTTCTCTACGAGTCGACTTAAGTTCCGTTAAAAATGAAGCACATTTAAATATAATATATTATTATATTCATATATATTTAAACGGTCTCTTACGACACCAAAACTCGTCTAAAGCTTTAAATGTAAAATAGTCATTTCACTCATTACTTACTCGTTTAACAATATACAAAATATAAAGTTCATATTTCTTTTACTTTAACTATTACATGTGACCCTAGAACTCGGGATGTTACAGTTTAAGTGATTATTACTTGTAACTTGAATAATAGTTTAATAGGTGATAATAAGGTGATGTGAAAGGGTTTCTAACTTCCTTAGTGGTCGTGAACTTCATGGATGCCAAAGGAAGGGGCATTCTGGAACTAAGTTCTAATTTAATTTTTAGTATAAGTTGTAGGTTTTAGGTGTGACATCCTGTTCGTGGTTGCATTTTCCCTTAATATAACTTTTATCATGTTATTATAAAGTTTAGGATATAATGTGACATTATGTAAGTTATGATAATTAACATTACCACTAACATGTCATGGTAATATTATTGTTTGTTCATTTTAGTTCTTCAACATCATCAATGTAAGTCATAGGTTGGAAATTTACAAACAAAAGTGTGAATTTTGTTGTCTAAATCAAAGATCACATTGTATCTTATCATAACTAGGTTTTATAGTCTAAACTAAGCCTACTCATAGACATGTAATATGTCTAAATAAGGTTAAGGTGAAGGTTAAAATGTTACAAAAATCTCCTTTGTACAAATTACTTATGTGTAAAAGATAAATTTCAACGTAAATGATCATTACTTATACACAAATAGATAGTTTATGCATAGATGGTTCATGCGGATATGAAGGACTCCTGCGTAGATGATATAGTGCCCATGCGTAATTGTTTATGCCATGAGCAGATATAAGTGCTCATGCATAGATGTCATTGCTCATTTGCAAACTCAAAACAATCGAAAGTTTCCTCATGCGTAGATACAAAGTTAGAAAGTTTCTCAACGTAGATGCTTTCTTATACTTAGATGTTTATTTATGCATACATAGTTTCTCATAAGTTACTCTTTGCTTGGATGATCATTCATGCATAGGTACAAGTACTTATTTGATAAAGGCTTGTGATGATAAAGATAAAGAACTATAGTATGAAACATATAAAGTAAGGTAAATTAATAAAGTATGATAAAAGGCTAGGAATGATTATTATGATGAAAGAGTTAAAGAATGATAAAGTTAATAACAGTAATAGCTAAAGAATATGAAGAGGGTCCAAAACATTAAAATTTACATGTGAAAGCTAAAGTTTAAAGTCTTGCAAGCAAAATATGAGTTTTTATTTGTTATATTTCAGTGGCTAAAGGAATGATCCTTTGTGCAACCTAATCCACTAAAGGATTTTTACCTAATGTAAACTCACCTAACAGGAGCTTGGTAATTACCAGTTAACCTACTTGAACAAGTTTAATGGAAAATATAAAAATAAAGTAAAGGTAAAGAAAGATAAAAGTATAATACTTATAAAGTATTGCTAAATGATAGTTAAAGCTAAAGACTGACGGTTAAAGTGATAGTCAAAGATAAAGAAATAAAGCTAAAGTGTGATAATGACCATAAATATTTTGCTAAAGTTAAAACTAGAACTCACTCGACAATAATAACTTCTTGTTTGTACGTTTGATAGGTATGACGAATAAATAAGAAAGTTAGCTTGGTATGGATCGAGGAGTTACGTGGTTGTGTTAAAGACTGACATTCTAGTGAAAGAGCAAGTTTTGTTAAGTTTATATTGTGATGTTTAAGGCAACAATTATGTATAAAGTTTAAATTCCATTGCAATAAAAGTATGGTTATTTAAAGTCTAAGAATTGTGTTTTTTGATGTTCAAATTCAACTATGAGGTTTTCTAGAAACGAGGTGTTAAATATTATATCATGGGTTATGGAAGTTTCTGTGCAAGTTCTTAATCTTTGAAACCCTCATGATATTAAGCAGTTTTAGCTTCCTGTCCAATTTTGAATATCCTTATGGTTTTTTCTAAACTTAGATGTCAAACCTCGTATCAAACATGTGGAATGAGGATCATAATTTGCATGCGATGGTCCTCCAATAAGGACTCATGGGTTTCGTACCCAAGCTAGCATGGGTCAACGACGGACCGTATTATCGACAATTTTTAGGTTGTAGTCTTTTAATTCGTGTTTGGAGCTTCTAAAGATATATTTTAAAACTCTCTCTTTAATTTTAGTTTATCTTTTTGAATATCAAGAAATTTTATATTTTTAACCTGTTTTTTTTTTTGTGGAAAAGACTATTGATTGTGTTTTGAAGTGGATACCTTAGAGTTTGTCATATTTTAGGTATTCACTGATTCACATTAAGCCTTTTTCTATAATCTTTCTTGATGGCTCTTTTTAAACTAAAGATTTAATCAACAGATCAAAGATATACAAAAGTGTTACTAAAGATGAAATTGAAGATATCTTTCTTCTTTATTTGTTGTTTGGATGTTTTGACATTGGTTTCCCACAAACCTTGTTCCTTTAGTGAATATTGTCTCTAAGGTTGATTTGGAATTTCCTTTGCGAGTGTTGATCACTATCATATCCCAACCCATGTTTATCAATATTCTAATATCTAAGGCATCTTAAAGTTTGCAAGTTTTACTTCATATTTATGTAGAACTCTATGTAAATACGAGCTTTTTGACTTTTTGTCGTTGTCATTCATGTTGTGTTTAGATCGAATATGAGAATTGTGCCTTCATAGCATAGCGAGAGTTTACAAATGTTTTTTTAGTGAATTTGTTAATACACCGAACCATCGGGGAGCTTGATTACATAAGTGTTTACCTATAAGACTCATATTACAATCTCAAACAACCTCAGTTGTTTTGCTTTTGTTTTGGATACATGAGACTGGAGAGTGGCACCAAATTTTCCAGCTTAAGAATTTCATGTTTGAACGTTGATTAACCGATGAAAAAAGTTGCTCCTTAATGTCATTGACATTATGTTGTATTGAAATCTTGACCCTTATGAATATCATGACATTGCGTGAAATCCACATGAACTATATTACTGTTTAATTGTTCTAAAACCATAATTTTACACTCCTTTGATGCCTGGGTGTCCTCCGGATCTTCTAGCACCTATCGCTTGAATATTGTACCTTAATCTTTAATGTGTTCTATATCTTCTTCTGAATTAGAATAATGTAAAGAGTATTTAACTCAATTTTTCAGCAACAAGACATTGTTCTTTAAGGTTCTTGAACTTTTGTTTATAGTATTATTTTTATCTTTCTCCCTCCTTGTTTTCTTTAACGTTTGAAGATGTATGATGAACTTGTTACATTTATAACATTTAACAGCGATGTAGCTCACCGTGTGCAATCAGGATGGTACAAATGGAGAGCAGCATCAGGGATCCTGTGTGATAAGAGGTTCCCAACAAAATTAAAAGAAAAACTATACAGAGTGGCAGTACGTCCAGCTATGTTATATGAAACAGACTGTTGGGGCATAAAGAAATCGCACCAGAGACAAATGGAGGTCGCGGAAATGCGAATGCTGAGGTGGATGTGTGGACACGCAAGATTGGAGCGAATAAGAAACGAAGTGTTTCGACAGAGGCTGGAGGTGGCTTGTATCACAGATAAAATACGAGAGGGAAGATTAAGATGGTTTGGGCACGTAAAGCGAAGGTCGATGGTAGCACCCGTTAGAGTAGTAGAGAACATTAACGTAGAGGGTAGGAGGAGGAGAGGTAGACCTAGGTTGACTTGGGACGAGATAATTAGGCGAGATATGGTAGACGTGCACCTCTCTGAGCACATGATCGTGGATAGGAGTGAGTGGAGGCGTAGAATTAAAATTAAGGACTTTTAGTGGGACATGTGGGTAGGAAGGGTAGAAGTTGACCTGTTGCGGGCCCCCTGTTTTCCTAAATCTGCCCTTATACACGATTCTACCCGCTTATTTGATGTACGCACTTTCTAAGTATTTATGTGTTTTATACATGTGTGTTGTCTGCCTTATATTATGTTTGCGATTGCGATTGTTATTTGATTTCGTTAGTGAGTCGGGAGTCTCTTCAGAAGCAGTCTCTCTATCTCCCAAGTTAGAGGAAAGACTCGCCACTACCTACCCCCCCCCCTCAGACCCTGCTCTTGAGTGGGATTTACTGGGTATGTATGTTTCTTTGTTTGTTTGTCTTCATTTTCTCATTCTTCTGAAATCCTATTTGTACTTTTCTTTGGTTTTATCTTCGGTTTAGAAGCAAGGGCGGAGGATTGAAGGGGTCGGGTGGGGCCGCCGCCCCCCCTCTTTTTTTCGTCGGTAGTGTTAAAATTTAGTCCGGTAGTATAAATTTTTCGCCCGGTTGTGTAAATTTTTATATAAAACTGGAGTTCGCCCCTCCTAAAAAATTTAGTTTTGCCCCCGCCCCCTACAAGAATTATCAAGCTTCGCCCCTGTTTAAAAGCTAGCTTTTGAACTACTTTGTGGACAATGTCTTATTTAGCCTAGTTCAAAGGGTGTCATGATCACCTTCTTCGTCTTTATACTTTCATAGAAGTAGATCATTAATTTGTTTTCTTTGACATAGGTGAGAGAGCCAGAAACAACTTGATGTGTCTATCGAGTCTTAGGGGCTATTTGGTAATATGTGAATCAGCCTTTTAATAGTTCAGATGTTTGAATGGTTCAGCACTTAATGGTTCAGAGTGTTTGTTTCGCGAGTAAATGTCTGAATGGTTTAGACATTTGCTTCTGAATGGTTAAGTATTATACTAATACTGAATGGTTAAGAGGTCTAATGCTGAATGGTTAAGATCTCTTATCTGAATTGGTCAGACATTTGTCTTTAAATAGTTAAACGATATACTAGCTCTTAATGGTTCAGATCTCTCCCAGACCCTGCTTTTGAGAGGGATATACTGGGTTTGTTTGTTTGTAATGATTCAGATCTCTTAATGATTCAGCATTTAATGGTTCAGACCTTTTATTAATTCAGCACTTTATCATTCAGAAATTATCAAATAACCTCTTACTTGAAAAGTTATGTTGAATAATCACCTTTGGGCTCATTTATTAATGAACAGGGTGAGGTATTAGGTAATCCAATTTATAATTTAAATGTGAAAAGCTCACCTCTAAAAGAATTAATTATTTGAATGGACTATGCAACAGAGAATAAAACATTAAAAAAAATTAAAAACAACCATATCAATATTATACACAAATTAAGGAAAATAAAATATTTAGTTTTATGAGGTGTTTTTTTTTAATACTAATATATGAAGTTGGTTTAAAAACCAACTGTAATAACATAATTGACATGTATGTAAAAAATAATTAAGATACATAAATTTGTAAGACGATTTCCCCACTTAAACTCTTAAAATTTAATATAACAAGACAGCACAATTCTAAAACTTAATATAATAGTAGTATAGATATAATATAATATATATTATTCGGCTTTTCGTTCCTAATTTATATATAATAACCACGTGATTATATGTTATATTATATATATTTATAATATAAATACACATGATAGTAGGTAGCTCAAGAGAACTCGCAAGTCAGCTTGTATTTGAAGTTGTTTAAAAAAATAAGGTTCATCTTAGACTCGAACTTACGCTCAGTTAGAGCCGATCTCGAATAACTAGGCCATTCGTTTATACCCGAAGGGAATATCAGTACTTAAAAAAATGTGAAATTAAACGCCGGACGTAATAGTTTGGTATAACTGACAAAATACAAGCCAATGTCGCTAACCCACATAACATTTGATGATTCCTAAGAAAAAAGTAATCACCATTAAATAAAGATGAGATCACCAGTTACTCATTTGCTTCTTCTGAATCTTTGAATTATGAGAGGATTTACCACCTTTGTCTTTGTAAGAATTTCTTGAAGCATTCGTCTTTCTTCCCGCACGGGCTGCTTGAATGGCACGTTTTCGCTGCCTCGCTAGACGTTCCTCAAGCTCAGGATTATCATCCTGCTCACTGCTGTCGTCTTCCACCTGGAAATCAGAGTTCTTTAGTTGCTTTGATATAAATGACACATGAAACACTTCGTAAAATAACTAAAGTTAATGGTGTGCAACTGTTGTCTGATCAAGGTTAATGTTGGCAAAGGAAAGAAACAGGGCACTGCATATGCTCGTGTTGTAAAGAGCGGAAACCAAACTAGATGTGCCCAACGCACAATGAAAACTAGAGGGGTCTATAATGAGACTTATTGTCTGGGTTACGCTGGGTTGACTGACAACACTTTTTGTTTCTTTAGAAGTCTTTATCGAAGGGTAGTTTAGATAGTGATCAAAGATGATTTGACCACCAAACATGCAAAAGCGTTCGACATTTTAAAAAGGTAGAAAGGAAAGAAATACCATATCACTTGCATCTTCATGCTTCCTTTCTGAGTTATGTTGATCATCTTCTGCATTACCATTACTGCCAGAAGCCTCTGGTTGCTCATCGTCATCCTCGCCATCCTTAATAATGTAAATAAACATATAATAAGCCAAATCAAAATTGCCATCAAGCACAATCCGATGACTAGTAAATAAACATACGCATACAAGTCTCTCAAAAGCTTCTTGAACAACGAGCTTCCAAAACCATAATAAAGTATCCGGCTACACAACCACCAATCCTTCTAACTATAAGTGGCCATTTTGATTTTTGACCATTTGTATGACTTACAAAGGGCGTACCTGGTGCTGTAAAGAGCTCCCGCATTTTCGCAGGGTCCAGGGAGGGTCCGTCCCATTTAAGGGAAGATGTACGCGGTCTTTCCCCACATTTTGTGGGGAGGCCGTTTCCACGGATCGAACCTGAGACCTTTGGTCCCTTAGGAACAGCTTTTACCGCTGCGCCAAGGCCCGCCCTCATTTGTATGACTTACAAAAAGAGGTAATTTAGGTTGTGTACTTTATAGACAACGGGCATAATACACATAATTAGTTTTAAAAACAGGGTCTAAGATTCAAAGAAGTTCAACGGGTTAAAATGGCCTTATCTATTCAAATTGTTAGACAAAACAATTGATACAAGAACCGCTGAAGAAAAATGCAGTGGGCACAATCTTTGATTGAATGATTACTCAAAAATAAGAAGAAAGGGATACATCTTTAGAATAATACTAGCTCCATATATAGGAGAACAAAACTCTTAAGAAATAAGGAAAACATAATCATGCAGTAAATAGAAATAAGGACCCAAAAATAACTTATTTGACTTCCCTTTTATTTTGACCCATAATTATTGTGATTGATTCTCAATCAACGGAATTAATTAACATTCACCCCCTTAATTCCGGTCATCAAATCCGTTAGGTCTTCAACGCCCAAAAGTTCTCTCATTTCGATAAACTTAATGTTACTCTTTGAACATAACGGTAGGAATTTTATTGAAAGGGTGTTAACCCAATTACATGTAAAACCACTTATTTATAGCAGTTAGAAGCTCTAACTAACTAACCCATATTTCCACTTTCAGTCCTTACACTATGAACTAATACAAACTAAACACAAAGTACAAAATACAAAACTTTAAACTCTAAACAATACAATGAATTAACCAACATTCACCCCCTTAACTCTTGTATTGTTCCAACTCCTAGTTTTAATTTCATTTCTGCAAACTTGATCCTTGACAAAGCTTTAGTTAACACATCTGCCTTTTGTTCCTCTCCACTGACATCTTTACCACCACTAGGTTCTTTTCAACACATCCCCTAATATAGTGGTACCTCACATCTATGTGCTTAGATCTGCCATGGAACACAGGATTCTTCATCAACTGAATAGCTGATTTGTTATCCACACATAACAGAATAGGACCCATTTCTTGACTTGTCAAGTACTCTAGCAAGCCTTTAAGCCACACAGCCTGCTGAGCTGTGGCTGTAGCTGCCATGAACTCTGCTTCACAAGAAGACAGAGCCACTGTGGCCTGCTTTTGGCTCACCCATGACCCAACTCACAGGACCACCACCAAAATAGAATACCATCCCTGTAGTACTCTTTCCATCAGATTTAGTAGGAGCATGTGAGCTATCACTGTATCCAATCAGCTCCCCTACAACCCCCATACTTATACCATATACCATCTTCCACAGTACCTTTCAAAAATCTAAGAATAGCCTTGACAGCTTGCCAATGAGATGCCTTAGAATCTGCCATAAACCTACTAGCAATCCCTACTGAATAACATAAATCAGGTCTGGTCTGTGTAATATATCTCAAGCACCCTATAATCCTCCTATATTGGGTTACATTCACAGACTCACCTTCTTCATCTTTGCTCAACTTTAGACCTGGATCCATAGGGATTTTTGTGGAGTTACACTCCCACATCTGCTGATCTTCAAGAATCCTCTTAGCATACCCAGTTTGGGTTAGAAAGATCCCCTCATTTGTCTGCTTAACCTCTATTCCCAGATAGTAGTTGAGTAAACCCAAATCAGTCATCTCAAAACAAGACTTCATCATAGACTTGAATTCTTTGATCACATCATCACTAGATCCGTAGCTATGATATCATCCACATAAACACCAATGGTTAGAGTACCCATCTCTGTGTTTCTCTTATACACAGCATGCTCTCTAGGACACCTAACAAAACCAAATTTAATCAAGGTATCATGCAATTTTTCATTCCAAGCCCCGGGTGCCTGTTTTAACCCATACAGGGTTTTAGGAGCTTGTACACCTTCCTCTCACTCCCATGTTTTATGAAACCTTCAGGTTGCATAACATATACTTCTTCTTTTAATTCCCCATTGAGGAATGTTGTCTTTACATCAAGATGATGTACCTTCCACTTGTTCTCAAACGCCCACAGCAATCCATTTTTCATCAAGATTTTGCAGCCTACCTCATCTAATTGGCCTAGGCTCAATATGTTGCTCATGAGAACAGGGATGTAGTACACATTTGTAACTACTCTGTGCTCCCCATTCTTACACTGGAAACATATTGATCCTCTACCTTCTATGGCTACAACCGAGCCATCTCCAAACTTCACCCTCCGAGTAACAGTCTCATCCAAGTCAGTGAAATGAGATTTAACTCCTGTCATATGGTTACTAGCACCATTGTCTGAGTACCATATGCAGGAATCTACTTCAGCAGACATTGTCTTTGGGTAGACACTGGTTTCTTCAAGCAAACCCAGGTCTTGTATGACCTTCACCATCAACAGGGAGGGTTCTTGATCTTCATGGGTCTGAGTCAAATGGGCTTCATCACCCCTTGTCTTAGGGGCCCTACACTCACTTGAGAAGTGCCCCAGACGATCACAATTGAAACATCTCATGTTTCTTTTGTCTTTCTTGGGAGGAGCCCCCCTATCACCACCCTCAGGGTTGGGTCTAGTGATCTTGCCTTTTCCAGTCCTCCCACGACCTCTACCTCTTCTTTGAGTCCCCAGAACTTAACTGCTTGTGGCTGTCATTCTTGGATTCGCTTTTGACTCTTTCTTGCCATTCAGCCTTTGTTAGAAGTAATTGACCCGAGGTGTTCTTGATTTGGGGGTTGGCTTGAGCCTTTCTTCATAGGCTTTCAGCCTTCCCACCAGTTCCTCGAAAGTCATGGACTCAAGGTCTGAAAATTGCTCTATGGCAGCCACAATTGGGAGAAACCTCTCGGGAGCAGCCTTCAAGGTTCTCCTCACCTGCTTAGAGGCTTCAATTGTGGTTCCAAGAGCCCTATATTTCGACACCAGTTCTCCCATTCTAGCAGCGAAGTCATCAATTGACTCGGACTCTGCCATTGTCATCATCTCGAACTCATGATCTAGAGTTTGGATTCTTGCCTGCTTCACTCGATCTTCACCAACGTACCTCTTCTTCAGGGCTCCCCAGATGTCTTTCGCACTCTTAAATGCAGCAACCTGCATTAATACATCCTCAGGCAATGCCTGAAAGATGAATGCTCTGGCCTTCTTGCTGAGCTTCGCATCGACCTCGGCGGTCGTCGGGGGTTCAATTGCATCCCAGAGACCCTGGGCATCCATGAAGGGCTTCCATTTTGATTGCCCAGGAGGTATACGTGGTCGGTGTAAGGATCGGAATCTTGAACGAAATCGAGTCGTTCAGGTCTCTCAGGGCTACTTGTCGGCTGTTGTCCGCCATGGGATCGAGTCACTCTTCTTCGATTGGGGCAAGATTCGGTCAATTGATCGTGTGTGGGCTCAATTGCAATCCGTCGTGGTTGCAATTACTGATCTGACTCGTCGGCGTCTTCAATTGCAGGCGGCGATGGGTTCGGAAGACCAAGATGATGATCAGAAAGAATTTCACAGAATTCCCTTGATTGGATTCAAGAGCCTCTATCGCTCTGATACCAATTGTTACTCTTTGAACATAACGGTAGGAATTTTATTGAAAGGGTGTTAACCAATTACATGTAAAACCACTTATTTATAGCAGTTAGAAGCTCTAACTAACTAACCCATATTTCCACTTTCAGTCCTTACACTATGAACTAATACAAACTAAACACAAAGTACAAATACAAAACTTTAAACTCTAAACAATACAATGAATTAACCAACACTTAACCCTTGATAATGCTTTGTTAAGATGTCTGCCCTCTGTTCATCGCCACTAACATGCTCAACAATCACCAGCCCTTTTTCAACACACTCACAGATAAAGTGGTACTTTATGTCTATATGCATACTGCTCCCATGAAAGACGGGATTTTTGATTAGATGAATTGCAGACTTGTTATCCACACGAACAGTTATTGCTTCAACAATTTTCCCGGTCATTTCTTCGAGTAAACCCTTCAACCAAATCGCCTGACAAGCTGCAGCAGTTGCTGCCATGAACTCAGCTTCGCATGATGACAAAGCAACAATGCTTTGCTTTTGGCTGCACCATGCTATAGGACCACCCCCGTAATAAAATACCACTCCAGTTGTGCTTTTTCCATCAACTCGATCACTAGCATGTGAACTGTCACTGTAACCCAGCAACCTTTCATCTCCATTTCTCTTGTATCGAATACCGTAATTTATGGTACCTTTTATGTATCTTAAAATCTGTTTCACAGCCTGCAAATGCGACAATCTGGGTGACTCCATGAATCAGCTGGCTACCCCAATTGCAAAATTTGTATCTGGTCTAGTGAGTTAGGTACCGAAGTCGCCCAATGAGCCTTCGGTATTCTGTTGCATCAACCGGTTCTGCTTCTTCCTCCTTCGTGAGTCGTAAACCTGGATCCATTGGGAATTTTGTTGGATTAGCTTCCAACATATTTGCATCCTTAAGTACTTTGAATGCATAACCTGATTGCTTCAACACAATCCCAACATTATCTTGTATCACCTCAATTCCCAAATAATAGTTTAACAAACCCAGGTCACTCATCTCAAACTGCCCTTTCATTTGTTCCTTGAACCGAGCTATAATAGCCGCGTTTGAGCCGGCAATGATCAAGTCATCTACGTAGACACCGATTATCAAAGTTCCCTCCTTTTTAGCCTGTTTGTAGACTGCATGTTCTCGCGGACACTTGCTGAATCCAAGCTGTTGAAGGATGGTGTCAAGCTTTGAGTTCCAGGCCCTTGGCGCTTGTTTCAAGCCATACAAGGCCTTATTCAGCTTATAAACATAATGTTCCTTCCCGGGTACTTCGTATCCTTCCGGTTGATAAACATAAACTTCTTCTTTCAAGTCACCGTTCAAGAAAGCCGTCTTGATGTCAAGGTGATGAACTTCCCAACCATTCCGAGCCGATAACGCTAGAATTAATCAAACCGTCTCCATCCTCGTTACCGGGGCAAACACTTCATCGTAATCGATGCCGTGTTTTTGCACATACCCCTTTGCTACCAACCTCGCCTTATAGCGTGTGATTTCCCCTTTTGCATCTCTCTTGATTTTATAGACCCATTTTAAACCAATGGGTGCAGCCCTTTGGGAGGAACTGTCAACTTCCACGTTCTGTTCCGTTCAATTGACTCTAATTCTTCCTTCATAACTTTCTGCCAATTCTTGTCATCTTTGGCTTCTTTAAAGTTGGCAGGTTCTTCATTTAGCAACAAGAGCCTTTCAAAAGGAACTTGTTGGATCGGGAGTGTATCCATGTATACACCGTAAAGGGAGCGAAATCCCCTTGTTGGCGTATCATCATAAGTTGATCTTGGAGTCAAACTTGGACCTGCTGAAGAGGAGCTTGAGTTTTCAAACAAATGTGGGCTGTTTTGACTGTTTATTTGGTTTGGTCCATTTGGAGCAACTGGAACCGATTGGTTAGCCCAATCTTCGCTTTGATTGGGCGAAGGATTACCTTGGGCTGCATCCGTGGACTTCCATGTGTACATTGTGATTCGTCTTGGACCTGGAATTCAATCCAGTCTTCTTTTTCTTCTGTTTCAAGATCATTAGACCAGTCCATGGCTTCTTTTCTTCGAACCGGACATCCCGACTAACAACAACCTTCTTGTTTTGTGGATTGTAAAGTCGATATGCTTTACTTCTTGGTTCACTTCCAAGGTATACCATAGGTATACTTCGGTCATCCAGCTTTGTGAGTTTAACTGATGGTACTTTAACGTGAGCGGTACACCCAAACACCTTTAAATGATCCAAGTTTGGTTTGTAACCTTTCAAAGCTTCATAAGGTGTCTTGCTTTCCAAAGCTTTTGTTGGTGACCTGTTCAAGATATAAACTGCTTGTCGAACTCCTTCTCCCCACAGCCATTGAGGTAACTTCATGGCTTTCAACATTGATCTTGTTGTTCCGAGAATGGTTTGATTTCGGCGTTCAACCACACCGTTTTGTTGTGGTGTGTACGGTGCAGTTAAAAACCGATTTATTCCATCCTCGTTACAAAGTTGCTCAAAGTTTGTAGAAACAAACTCACCACCGCGATCAGTTCTTAAAGACTTTACTTTATACCCACTTTCCAATTCAGCAGCCTTCTTGAATTGGTTGAATGCTTCAAAAACTTGGTCCTTTGATTTAATCATTTTCACCCACATAAACCTGCTGAAGTCATCAACAAGAAGAAGGAAATACCTATTTCCTGATGGTGTGCTCGGCGTGATAGGACCGCACAGGTCAGCATGTATAAGCTCGAGTGGCTGCTTGGCGCGATACATTGAATGACTCGGGAATGGTGCTCGGTGTTGTTTTCCGGCCAAACAAGCCTCACACAGCTCTACTTTGTGATTAATCGCTGGAATCCCATGTGCTAATCCTGTCAACCTTTTCATAGCATCAAAATTAAGATGACCGAGACGTGCATGCCAAAGCCATGTAATTTCGTCCATCTTGGTGAGTAAACATGCTGGTGGGATTATTTTGAGATTTATTTTGTAAAGTCGGTTTTGAGATCTTTTTACCTTTAGCAACAGCTCACCTGTTCGTTCATACAGCCGCAAAAAAACGTCTTTCACCACCACCTTGCAGCCCACTTCATCAAGTTGTCCCAAGCTGAGAATATTATTGCACAAATCTGGTATGAATTAGACATTTGTAATAAGTCTCTGATCTCCATTTTTGCATTTTAAAAGCACCGATCCCTTTCCTTTGATTTCTACTGCTGACCCGTCTCCAAACCGTACTCGGCCCACGGTTCTTTCATCAAGTTCGCTGAAATAATCACGTCGTCCGGTCATGTGGTTACCTGCACCATTATCCAAGTACCACAAACCCTCATCTTTATCATCTTGGGCATACAAATTAGGGAATACCTCCTCCTCATTTAGCAAAACAACCTCCTGTGTGCAAAGTGCCATTAGGAGAGCAGGTTCTTCATCTTCTTGTGCTAAATTAACTTCCACATCGGCTCGCGGGGGGCACGACATTCTGCTGCAAAATGACTAATTCTATCGCAATTGAAACATTTTTGCGCTCGACTTTCCTCCCTAGCAGGTTTACCTTCCTGCTCTGTTTTTTTTATTTTTGTTTTGATGTTGCCATCCTCCTCGTCCACGACCATTGGACCTACCCCGACCACGACCACGTCCACGGTGATCATTTGAACCTGATGCTCGACCTCTATCTGTATGTTTTTGCCCCAATTTATGTTTTTCTTGCCATTCAGCTTTTGTAAACAGTAGCTGACTAGAATTGTTCTTGTTTTGTTCACGGGGTTTAACCCGCTCTTCATATGCCTTGAGTCGACCTACGGCTTCCTCAAAGGACATTTTCTCCAAATCCGAATATTGCTCAATTGAGGCAACAATCGGTAGGAGTCTTTCAGGGGCAGAATTCAGAAGCTTTTTTACCTGTGTGCCTTCTTCTATTGTTGATCCAAGTGCTCGAAACTTGGAAACAATTGTGCCGATTTTGCTTGCAAAATCATCTATACTCTCATTCTCCTTCATGTTCAACAACACGAACTCCCGATTCAAGGTTTGAATCCGGGCCTTTTGAACCCGATCTACTCCGAGATAGCGCACCTTGATGGCTTCCCAAACGTCCTTGGCTTCCTTGTGCTTTGCGACTTGCAACAGGATATCTTCTGGCAATGCTTGGAAGATAAAGGCCCTTGCCTTTTTCCGAATCTTTACATCCACCTCCGTCTCATCCGGTGGTTCTATGGCATCCCAAATACCTTGGGCATCCATGAAAGATTCCATCTTGATCGCCCAAGATGTATAGTTCATTGCAGTGAGCACAGGACATTGGTATGTTATCTAGCCTCCTTCCCTAACCGGAATAACGGTTGCGTTATTTCGGTTGTTTCCGCCATTATTGTTTCCACCATTATCGCCCATGGTAGCAAACAACTATGATCAGAAAAACTGGAGCAGGTTGTTAATGAACTGGTCGAGACTTTGTGGCTGGTTGGATCTTTGAGCAAGGCTCTGATACCAATTGTTAGACAAAACAATTGATACAAGAACTGCTGAAGAAAATGCAGTGGGCACAATCTTTGATTGAATGATTACTCAAAAATAAGAAGAAAGGGATACATCTTTAGAATAATACGAGCTCCATATATAGGAGAACAAAACTCTTAAGAAATAAGGAAAACATAATCATGCAGTAAATAGAAAATAAGACCCAAAATAACTTATTTGACTTCCCTTTTATTTTGACCCATAATTATTGTGATTGATTCTCAATCACCGGAATTAATTAACACAAATGTTTACATATCCCATAAACCATTTCCTATAAGAAAATTATATATCATCTTAGAAAATATAATTTTCTTAATCATAAGCTATGTAGTCAAAGGCACCAAAGCCCACAACTAGGCACCCATGCGATGCGAGGTGAGGCTAAGCCACACCACCTGAGTGCAGCAAGGCAACAGGCGCACCTGAACCGGTCTGAAACAGATAATATGATTTGCAACAGCTAATATGGCCTAGAATACACGTGTGCCTTGCTTGTCTCAAGCATGTGGTTTTTAAGCGCCTCACGCCTAGAGTTACAAGCTCATCCTTGGTGCCTTATGTGCACTGTGCACCTTGAGCCTTTGGCTACCTAGATCATGACAACCATCTACAATCTACATAACTAAAAAAGGTCACAAATAGTGTTGGTGGATCAGCCTGACCCGACCTGCTTTAACCCCAACCCAATTTGACCTGTTACTATACCCACTCATGTTGTCACCCATAGTCCTAACTTCTAACTGATAAAACTTGTTTATTTTGTAATTACATCTTAATGTAGCATGAAGCAAATCAAAGTTTGTATCAGTTACTAACAGAAGCAAAATCAAAAAGCAAGTCATTAATTTGGACAACTATCTATTCTAAGAACAATAGCTCGTATGCGTAGGTCAAGCGGAAACTTTCCAATGAATCACTTCAAATCAACTGCTAGAAATTTATGACTCAAGTTGTAGATCCACGTAGCTTGTTTTTTTTATTTTTAATGTTAGCCAGTTGAGAAATTTCTAATTGATAATTAGTTATGCTGCATATATATAGTTTAAAAACTACAGATAGCTGTGATTCATGTCGATTAAGGTAAAAGCGTACCTTGGTCAATGAGCATAAAGAATCAAAATTCTGGATATCTGATGCATTTACTTTAGAATGATCGTGATCTTCATCATCTTCTATTTCCTCATCGTCATCATCAGAACCTTGCATCTTCTCAGTGAACTATATACATAAAAAATGCAGCTCTTTAGAAATATAATAAAATCGTAAGCAATCTCTGAAATGGAAACAATGCTTCATAAATCATACTTTTTCAATATCATCTTGTTCTTTCCTGCTAAAACCACTCGCAGAAAGTTCCTTGTCAAGAAAACCAGAAGCTTTCTTATCGAAGAAAACCGAGGCTTAACGATATCTGATTCTGCATCTGAATCTGAATCATCAGCATTTGCTTCAAAAGAGAGGTTGAACCTAGAGAACAAGATTTCCAAATAAATTAACTGTTACAATACCATTATTTTCTAACTGTCTAACTGCATAAAAAGCAAGCCATCTTTGTTCAAATTTCAGTTTAGGCGACCAATTTCTACAAGGACGGCAACAACCATCGAAGGCTCAAAATTATAGTTAAGGTAACCAACATTTGAAAAAATCAACCTGATTACAAGGTAAAAATGCTGATGTGTCTGTAACCTTGACCGAATCTGACCTTTTTTTTGGATGTGTCCTAGATGACTTGGAAAATTTACTTTGATTCTTCCGGGGTAATAAGTTAAAAAGGGCGTACCTGGTGCTGCAAAGAGCTCCCGCGTTTTCGCAGGGTCCAGGGAGGGTCCGTCCCATTTAAGGGAAGATGTACGCGGTCTTTCCCCCACATTTTGTGGGGAGGGCCGTTTCCACGGATCGAACCTGAGACCTTCGGTCCCTTAGGAACAGCTTTTACTGCTGCGCCAAGGCCCGCCCTCTTCCGGGTTAATAAGTTAGTTAGCCAAAAAAGTGATCCGACTAAAGTTAGTACCTTTTTTTGTTAAACCCTTTCCTACTGGGCATGAACTTTGTAATAACCCACAAAAGGTAACAGAATTTCAGATCACCCACTGTATAGTGGTGTATCATAAAGTTAGAATTTAGTGAAGGCGCTGAAATTGGGTAACAGGATTTCAGATCAACCACAGTATAGTGGTGTATCATAAAAGTTAGAATTTATTAAAGGCACTGAAATTCAAGTATTACGAACCTCTTGCTCAAAAACTTGATAATGCATTCAACATCCCGATTGAAGTACCTAAAATCATGTTTTAAATCAAATCAAAGTTGCTTCAAATGGAAAAAGAAATTAGAACATAGTCAAGAGGGACAGCACTAATGATGAAGGCAAGCTAAAACTATCTTTATGAGTTTTGATCATACATTTCTGCATTTCGATGAGACACAGATACCATTTGCGGAAATCAATGATCGTAATGTTTTCATCATCATCTATCTGCAACAAAAATATATGATTAATAAGCCACCATAAGTTTATTGAAGTGAAGTGCACATCTTGCAAAAAAAAAAAAAGATACATGGTTAAAGTAAGCAAAATAAGTGTTTCTAAAGAATAAGGAGTTCTGTTATGTAATCAGAAGTGAGTTTTAAAGTAACGCCTTAAAATGGGATGTTGAAATGTAATCTTTAAAAAGCATACCATTATGTTAAACTCATTGAAGTCACAGTGAATAAGTCCATGCTCAGCAAGACGGACAACAATTCCTATGATTTTCTCAAAGACGGTATCAGGATTTTGCAACTGCTTCACCTGCACGCTGCCAGCAATATATTCGATTATAGGTGTTGTTACTTAAAGCAATTTTTTTCCCATATTTTTATACAAATATCTTCACAGACAACCATGATTAAAACAGAACTGTCCAAATATCAATATAAAAAAGAAGTGAAACAAGTTACATATGAGAACTAGTTTAGAGTAGAGGTTTGCAAAAGGCAATATTGGCCCATTTATGTGTAAACAGGTCAATTCGGGTAATCGGGTTATACTCAGATCTTAAAGGGTTGAAGTTGTAAAAGTTTAAAGAATCGAGATGAGTTGAATGGGTCAATCGAGTCAAATGTCACCCAACATGCATTCTAAATGAAGAAAACCTCCCGGATCATTTTATCTCAGAGAGAAGATTATCATTGCAGTAAGTGCATGTTATTGTCGCAATGTCTACGAGCACTCCCATATGGAACCCTATCAGTCTATCACCGTCACCATCCCCATCATTTAAATTGAAGAATATCCACAAAATTGTCATATTTCACTCCTAAATCTGGATCCCCGTCTACAAATCCCATAAAGCTACAATGATACCCTAAATATAGAGATTGACTATTCATTCCCTATATCTAATCCCATATTTATTTAATGAGTGGTTGAATACAAGAAAGAGAAAAAGTTATACAAAGAGAATACAGAAGTTATATTTAATTGAAACAGGGACAGATATGGGGAACGAGATGTGGTAGGTTTGTAAAAGGTGAAGAAATTTTAGGGATAAATGTATTTTTAAATGCTTAATATAGCAACTATTGAAAAAGTTATTTGTATAGCTTATATGCCTACACAAGTAACTAAACATCTTCAGGCAAAATATATCAATCATACTTGAAGTGAAACAATAAAGGCTAGTAGTAACCAAAAGCATGTACATTGACATGCATTTGTAAAAGCATACTTACAACGATAGCCTTGTACAAGTGACATAATTACACAATGGCGATTGCAATCCACTGCGTTTGGACAGGAACCCATGTTCTTGCAAGGCCTACTCAATAAGAAATTATTTTGAAGTCAATAACCAAAAAGAAGAGCATTACTCAATACTTAACAATAGAAGTGACAATATCAAGCATTATACTTATGAATTCCACTTATTTAAACCGGTTCAATCAAATGTATTGGCTGAAAGGGGGATAAGTCAAACAGGTTACAAGCATCCCAAAGCCTATTCGGTGCAGTGTGTGTAACTATCTAAAAATTTGTCAATATATACATTTTGTCAAGCTCTGTCCTTTATACAAAATTAGTCTACTTAATGCTCCCAACCCCCTGAAGTAACAGTTGTCTATATAAAAGGAACAAAAACAGTTTCAAAGTCAACCCAACCCAGGCCATCTTGACATGTACTGACTTGTTTCACTCGGACCCATTTTGACTTGTTACTCATCTACTTACAAAAAACAAGATCGTGAATTTACAAAGATACCTTCATGAAAGCAAATTCTTTGAGAGCAGCAAGGCGAGACAAATACAGCCAACTGAAGCTGCTTCGGTGCTTTAAGTAGTCACGTTTAGACTTGACAGCTCTAAATGAGGTCCTACCCAATCTGTGTAATTTCATAGCCATAATTGTACCATCTTCATTTGCAACCTCAAAAATATCTTCAAAACACATGCCAATTTAAAATGTTTGATTAAAAAAAACAAAAGAAGTGAGTATCAAATCAAATGAAAACATAAAGTATTACCAGATTCTTTTCCCCACCAATTTGACGTCCCACTGATGAAATACACCTCGGTTCACACATAGTCTTTATAGCAAGAAAATCATAACCAAGGTATGTAAGTCGAAACCCATCATCTGCAACAAAAAATAAAAATAACCTCAGCTGAAAGCCCTAGCCATGGTGTTCTAAATTAGAACAGGCGAATTACTCACACTTTGAAGAGTCATGATGCAGCAACTTGTGCTTGAGCAAATTCTTCAACACTTTATAAGTCCCTCCATTTCTATATACAACCACAAAACAGTATTTACTTTAACTTTTGCTTGAACAATAACTACAGATAAATGCTCAAGAAAACTCATGCTACTGTAAACAGAAAAAAGTGTATGATTTTTTGCAAGTAGGAAACAAAAGAAAATATATAACAATAATAACAATAAAATTGCAGTGATGGAGGTGAACCTGAGTGAAGCAATGCGGTCAATAAGCTCTGCGGGTACAATTTCATGCTGGAAAGAGAGCACAATATTTTTTGTAAGAAACCGGAAAGTGGAAACATCATTAAAAAATTTAATGTGATTAACAGATAGAAAACTAAAATTGACTTACATTGCGCATTCCCATCTCAACAGCAGTGAGAACCCTGAAGTCGTCTTTGGAGAGGTAACGCAAAACATTCACATCAAGCTTCATTTATCTTCTTTTAAAATTTCTCTTTGCAACGTGTGCTTACAGAATATAATACCCCTTAAAAGAAAAAGAAACTACCTTTTAAAAAGATGCATGGACATAGCAGTGGGTGGATTAATGATAATTTTACTAATTGACATCAACAGAGGGAATTCCTCTGCAAAACATGTTGTATATAGTGTACAGTGGCAAGTTGCAAATCAATGTTAACTGCACACTAGCATATTTAAGTACGTTCCAGAAAGAAATATACAACATTGACTGAAGAATTGGAATTTGTTGAACTGTAGGTTGCTGTATAAATTCAAGGGCAAACAAATATAGATTGGGAAGTGCTTGTTAGAAGCTAAATAGTATAATTCGGTTCAGAACCCTCCATAGTTTCCTTTTTCTCCAGCAGAACTCGAGATACAGCTCACTTTTTATCTATTAATGAAGTTTTTCTTATGTTTTTACAAGGGACTACAAATTTAGTTAATTGCATATTTTCATTTGTTTTTTCATCCTGCAAGCTCATATATAACAAATAAAAATAACAATTTGTTGAAAACAATTTTGAAAACTACCAACTAATGCTCGTACAAGAAAGAAATACAGAAACAATGTATTAAAAATAAGGGCATATTTCCTCCATATCAATGCAATTTCACATGGATCTTTTGAGATAAAATCCACTACTTCTCATTGAGAAGTGACAACAAGACATGGAACTTGTGAAGTCAAAATCAAGCTAATAAACATTCAACATAAATGATTTTACTTTAATTTCAGTTCCAATTTCAAATGCATGGGAGGTGTCAATTGCTGTATACAAACTATAAATTAGACCCAACTCATGAACTGCTTATTTCAAGTTAGTAATCTAATCAATGACTTATCTAACAAAGTTTAACTAGAACCAAATTGAGAAGAAAAAACAATAAGAATGATCAAACATTGATACGCACAAAACAAACGCTAACCGGGAACCCAATAATAATTTATATAAACACTGAAAAACATACACTTTACCTGCTCTGAATAACCAAAATCGTTAAAACCCTACCGACAAAAATAATAATTCAAAGCAAGCTACATCTCTTGTATTAAGAATCATACAGTGATTACCTTAGAGTCTAAGAAACCGGGGTTGATTAAATGGCGGAGGAGGAGACACCGGTGACAACAGAGTTGAGCAATGGCAAAAGACTATAGGGAAGGTTAGGGTATCGATTTCTAATATTTGATTTTGATTATATTTCTTAAGAGTAATTTACACATCTAGTCTTTTGTTTATACAAGCGCCCTTTGTCGCGGATCGGTTTTTTAATAGAAGATAACTTTGTATGATAGTAATTAAGTTTTTATAAATTTTTTTGTCGTGATTAATCACTAAAGTTATTTGATGTTTTCAATCTTATGTATTTAACTTGAATAACAGATGAAAACATAAAAACTTAAGTTTGGGTGGGTGATGGTGGTCGAAGATGATGGGTCGAGGATGGTGGGGTCGGCGATGGTGGGGGGACGATAATGATAGTGTGGTCGGAGGTGGTCAAATGTGGAGGGAGAGGGTTTTCGAAGGTGGAGTTGTGAAGGAGAAGGGTGGTTGATGGTGTAGGTAGATGGAGATGGGTTAAAAACGATTACCTGCTAATCAAGTTAATTACATAGGATTAGAACACAAAACCAAAGTTAAATCACGTGATTGGAATAGTTGGAAAATAAGTGACCTGATTGAAACACTCTTAAAACTTGGTTACTATTTTGTGAAATTTTCTCTTTATATGAAAATACACATTGCAGGACTGTTGAAAGGGTTCAATTCAACAGTTTCACAATGAGGAGATACTTAGAACACTTAACACATCAAATAAGGAACAAGTTATGATGAAACTATGACATAAGTAACAAGAACAATAAACAGAACACTCAAATATGGTTTTCAAGAATTATGTATATTGCTCTTAAGTTCTTACACATTGCAGGACCGTTTTCCCTTCCGATGGCCATCATCTTGCTCTTTTTGTATTTTAACTAAGGAGATTGGCCTGCAATACCAGATTTTTTTGTTTGTATCCCTCAGTTGAGTCATTATCCTTCACAAGTTCAAAGGATAAGGGTCAGGACCCTGCTGTGGATCAGAAGATGAAGTAGGTTGTGATGCAGCACTAGGTCCAGGTTATGTTGTCTCTTGTGGTTCAACCTTGACCTCAACTTCATGTGAAACCAGGGATCTCTCTTAACTCTCTCCCTTAGCTTCCTCTTCCTTTTTTTTTTTTCCTCCTACTCAATCTCCTCAAGAGTCAATTTACTCTTCCTTTTATCACTCAAGGGCTTAGGTGACTCAGGGTGGAGAAAGCTTTGGCCTTCATTGCTTGGTGGTACTTGAGATCTGGCCAGAGAGAGTCTATGAGACACCTTCACCAGTTGGTGCCTCGCTGAGGGTAATGGGTGCTGAAGCAGTTTTGTCTCAAGGTTCACAGGTTTAACCGTTGGGCCTTTAACTAAGGTTTCCTCTTCAAAGCTAATCTTAGTGTCCACCTCAGTATCCAGTTGACCAACAGTCTTGTCACACCCTCAAATTCCGGGTCTGGAATCTATCACGGAGGGGTGAGCAAACAGGATCGAACACAGTAGTTACACATGAGATGCAGTTATCTATATGATAATTTTAGATAACCAATCCATTATTATTCAGAGCATTAGATTTTATACGCAGCGGAAATAAATATATAGATCGTTTCTTAACAACACGTCTAATTATATCTCAGGTAATAAACAATGTGTATCTTGAGCTCTTATATGGTCCTACGTGCATATCACAAGCTCCTAGTAGATACCTGAGAATACATGTAAAATCAAGTGTCAACACAGGGTTTGTGAGTTCATAGGTAAGTAAACATAATGATAAATCATCAATTATCCTCAATTAGGATTTACTGTAAAGTGTGAGTTTAATTTACTCACCGGTATATGAATGAGCCTGTCGGAACCCTTTTTATTAAGGTGAACCCGCTATCCCACATACCCACTATGTACAAGCCCAACAAGTCCTTCACATAGGATTTGTCCATGTATCATAGTTTAATATTCTTTCATGTGTATATTTATTATCATAATAATTTCAAATCAGAGGGAGCAAATCCTCCTTTACATTTATCCTCATATGGGTTGTATGTGGAACTATAATGCAAACTATATAAAGTGCACATCTGCCTTCTCACTACAGAAAACAGTCATCCCAAATGACAACAAGATCTTTATGCATCTGATATGGATCACATGTTCATACCTTTGTGGGGGTAAGTCACTCCCCGATAGTACTATCCAAAAGATCCCTGCTTATTTATAGTCCAGTATACAGAGAAGGATTTTCATAGTAACCATATGTAATCATAAATATGATCAAATTATTATTTAACATAATACACAAAAATAATTTGTAATTTCAATTACAACATGTATTCCAGCCCCAAAATATTTAAATGATTAAAAGGGGAATAGTTATGAACTCACCTCAGTCCTTGTGTGGTGTTGACAACCTAGTAAATTCCTGCTAAGGAATTATATTTCGCGACAGCAAACAGATACAAATCCAAACCTAAATAAGTTAGATCTTGAACCTGGTGTTCAATTGATCTAGGATTTGATTTTCGGGGATTTGTTATAAACATATAATTAAATCATTTAGTTATTTTGTTAATTCTTTAATAACTAAAGATTTACATTTCATAATATTTAATTAGTTTAATAATTTTTTACATATCATTATGTTCCAAATAATTCTCAGACGTTATTTAAATATGTAAATTTATATTTAATTTTTGTAAGATTTTATAATATTTAAACTTATAAAATCTAATTTGTATTTATATTATTAAGTTTAATCCATAAATAATATAATATCCATTAATAATTTGATGATTTAATTTATTATTAAAAATCCATTTTTATATGGATAATAATTTATAACCATGTAATATTATTTAAATAAATAAATAAGATTTTCAAAAATTAAATTCCCACCGTTATTATGTTTTATCCATAATTAAAAATAATATGGTGTCCAATTAATGGATTAATACTTTAAATCATTATTTAAAATCCATTTTTATAAAAATAACAAATTATAACCTCTTTAATATTTATATAAATAAATAATAAATAAGGTTTTTAAAGAATAATTTCCCAGAAAATAATTATTAACCCCTAAAATAACAAAGTTTATAAAAATTATTTTTATAATTTTTAATAATTTTCTGTATTTTTAAAATGGCTCAAAAAGCTTAAAAAAATAGGTGTGGGGGCAAGGGTTCGAACCCTTGACCTCTTGGTTTGAATGTGACCGAAGAACCAGTGAACCAAAGGCACTTAGCCGAACTGGAACTCGGTTTCAATTAGTTTTAAACACAATCCGAAACAATCCCCCAAATCCACCAAGAACCCTAGTTCGAAGATTCATCAAATTGAACCTCGATTCGTAATTGTTTATGGAATCAAACATAGGGCTTTTAATCCCTACATGAAATCGAGCATTTAGGTAGTTTTAATTACCTGCTTTGAAGCTCTAATTGTACTGCTCGACTAGCTGCTGGTTCGCGACAATGGAGGGGATCAGGTTGATTGTTTTCAAGTGTTTTAGATGCGTTTGAACGTATCATTTTTAGGAATGATTATATAGCCATTCTTGTTCGATTAATTTGAATAAAATAGAGTGATAGTGCGATTTTGGTGAGTGGGTCGGCCGACTTTCGGTCGAGAGTGGGAAACACACCTAACCCACTTTAATTTTCAAATTGCAGTGGTCCCCGAGTTCGATTCATGCATGTGAAGGTGTCGGGGTATTTTGATTTGATTAAAATCGATCGAAATTGTCGTTTGGAGTCGCCGGAGGGCCGCCGGAGAAGGTGGCCGGCGGGGAGATCGACGGGAAGGAAAGGGGCGGGTGGTTTGGGATTTTACAAAACTAGTCCCTCAACTTCCAAGTCTTTATTATTTCATGTATAATGTTTTTAAATAGTTTCCAAAATTACAAACTAGCCCCTGGACTTATTAAATCCCATTTAATAAATCTCTTAAATAATTATTATTAATAATAATATTTTCATTATTATATTATTATCATTATTAACATTATTATTTTTAATAATAATATTATTTTATTATTATTGCCATTATTTTTATTATTATTAACATTATTATTAATAATAATAAAAATACAAAAACTAATTTATAAAATCACATAAACTTTATATTAAATCACGAAAAATTTTCGGTTGTCACATCATCCCCCTGTTAGAGGAATTTTCGTCCAGAAAATTAAGATGTACTCGCAACATTTTTGAACAAGTTAGAATACTTGCACATCATTTCGTCCTCTCATTCCCAATGAACTCAGGACCACGTCGGGAGTTCCATCAAACTTTGACAACCGGAATCTTGCTCTGAATTTAAGAAAACTGGGTTTTTCGATTAAATTCAGCAGACACACGAGTACTAAGGAAACAAGTATCTAAGTTTAAGCATATAACTTCTTAATCCTAGTCAATCTCTAACTAAGGCAATTTACTTTGTGCAACTATATGTGTGGCTATAGGCTAGATGCAATTCCTAACTCACTATAACCAATGGCTCTGATACCAATCTATCACACCCTCAAATTCCGGATCTGGAATCTATCACGAGGGGTGAGCAAACAGGATCGAACACAGTAGTTACACATGAGATGCAGTTATCTATATGATAATTTTTAGATAACCAATCCATTATTATTCAGAGCATTAGATTTTATACGCAGCGGAAATAAATATATAGATCGTTTCTTAACAACACTGTCTATTATATCTCAGGTAATAAACATGTGTATCTTGAGCTCTTATATGGTCCTACGTGCATATCCACAAGCTCCTAGTAGATACCTGAGAATACATGTAAATCAAGTGTCAACACAGGGTTTGGTGAGTTCATAGGTAAGTAAACATAATGATAAATCATCAATTATCCTCAATTAGGATTTACTGTAAAAGTGTGAGTTTAATTTACTCACCGGTATATGAATAGCCTGTCGGAACCCTTTTTATTAAGGTGAACCCGCTATCCCACATACCCACTATGTACAAGCCCAACAAATCATTCACATAGGATTTGTCCATGTACCATAGTTTAATATTCTTTTCATGTGTATATTATATTATCATATAATTTTAAATCAGAGGGAGCAAATCCTCCTTTACATTTATCCTCATATGGGTTGTATGTGGAACTATAATGCAAACTATATAAAGTGCACATCTGCCTTCTCACTACAGAAACAGTCATCCCAAATGACAACAAGATCTTTATGCATCTGATATGGATCACATGTCCATACCTTTGTGGGGTAAGTCACTCCCCGATAGTACTATCTAAAAGATCCCTGCTTATTTATAGTCCAGTATACAGAGAAGGATTTTCATAGTAACCATATGTAATCATAATGTGATCAAATTATTTTTTAACATAATACACAAAAATAATTTGTAATTTCAATTACAACATGTATTCCAGCCCCAAAATATTTAAATGATTAAAAGGGGAATAGTTATGAACTCACCTCAGTCCTTGTGTGGTGTTGACAACCTAGTAAATTCCTGCTAAGGAATTATATTTCGCGTCAGCAAACATACAAATCCAAAACCTAAATAAGTTAGATCTGAACCTGGTGTTCAATTGATCTAGGATTTGATTTTCGGGGATTTGTTATAACATATAATTAAATCATTTAGTTATTTTGTTAATTCTTTAATAACTAAAGATTTACATTTCATAATATTTAATTAGTTGAATAATGATTTTTAACATATCATTATGTTCCAAATAATTCTCAGACGTTATTTAAATATGTAAATTTATATTTAGTTTTTGTAAGATTTTATAAATATTTAAACTTATAAATCTAATTTGTATTTATATTATTAAGTTTAATCCATAAATAATATAATATCCATTAATAATTTGATGATTTAATTTATTATTAAAAATCCATTTTATATGGATAATAATTTATAACACATGTAATAATTATTTAAATAAATAAATAAGATTTTCAAAGAATTAAATTCCCACCGTTATTATGTTTTATCCATAATTAAAAATATATGGTGTCCAATTAATGGATTAATACTTTAAATCATTATTTAAAATCCATTTTTATAAAATAACAATTTATAACCTCTTTAATATTTATATAAATAAATAAATAAATAAGGTTTTTAAAGAATAATTTCCCAGAAAATAATTATATACCCCTAAAATAACAAAGTTTATAAAATTATTTTTATATTTTTAATAATTTTCTGTATTTTTAAATGGCTCAAAAAGCTTAAAAAAATAGGTGTGGGGGCAAGGGTTCGAACCCTTGACCTCTTGGTTTGAATGTGACCGAAGACCAGTGAACCAAAGGCACTTAGCCGACTGGAACTCGGTTTCAATTAGTTTTAAACACAATCCGAAACAATCCCCAAATCCACCAAGAACCCTAGTTCGAAGATTCATCAAATGAACCTCGATTCGCAGTTGTTTATGGAATCAACATAGGGCTTTTAATCCCTACATGAAATCGAGCATTTAGGTAGTTTTAATTACCTGCTTTGAAGCTCTAATTGTACTGCTCGACTAGCTGCTGGTTCGCGACAATGGAGGGGATCAGGTTGATTGTTTTCAAGTGTTTTAGATGCGTTTGAACGTATCATTAGTTTAGGAATGATTATATAGCCATTCTTGTTCGATTAATTTGAATAAATAGAGTGATAGTGCGATTTTGGTGAGTGGGTCGGCCGACTTTCGGTCGAGAGTGGGAAACACACCTAACCCACTTTAATTTTCAAATTGCAGTGGTCCCCGAGTTCGATTCATGCATGTGAAGGTGTCGGGGTAGTTGATTTGATTAAAATCGATCGAAATTGTCGTTTGGAGTCGCCGGAGGGCCGCCGGAGAAGGTGCCGGCGGGGAGATCGACGGGAAGGAAAAGGGGCGGGTGGTTTGGGATTTTACAAAACTAGTCCCTCAACTTCCAAGTCTTTATTATTTCATGTATAAGTTTTTAAATAGTTTCCAAAATTACAACTAGCCCCTGGACTTATTAAATCCCATTTAATAAATCTCTTAAATAATTATTATTAATAATAATATTTTCATTATTATTATTATTATCATTATTAACATTATTATTTTTAATAATAATATATTATTATTATTATTGCCATTATTTTATTATTATTAACATTATTATTAAATAATAATAAAATACAAAAACTAATTTATAAAATCACATAAACTTTATATTAAATCACGAAAAATTTTCGGGTTGTCACATCATCCCCCTGTTAGAGGAATTTTCGTCCAGAAAATTAAGATGTACTCGCAACATTTTTGAACAAGTTAGAATACTTGCACATCATTTCGTCCTCTCATTCCCAAATGAACTCAGGACCACGTCGGGAGTTCCATCAAACTTTGACAACCGGAATCTTGCTCTGAATTTAAGAAAACTGGGTTTTTTCGATTAAATTCAGCAAGACACGAGTACTAAGGAAACAAGTATCTAAGTTTAAGCATATAACTTCTTAATCCTAGTCAATCTCTAACTAAGGCAATTTACTTTGTGCAACTATTGTGTGTGGCTATAGGCTAGATGCAATTCCTAACTCACTATAACCAATGGCTCTGATACCAATCTATCACACCCTCAAATTCCGGATCTGGAATCTATCACGGAGGGTGAGCAACAGGATCGAACACAGTAGTTACACATGAGATGCAGTTATCTATATGATAATTTTTAGATAACCAATCCATTATTATTCAGAGCATTAGATTTTATACGCAGCGGAAATATATATAGAGTCGTTTCTTAACAACACGTCTAATTATATCTCAGGTAATAAACAATGTGTATCTTGAGCTCTTATATGGTCCTACGTGCATATCCACAAGCTCCTAGTAGATACCTGAGAATACATGTAAAATCAAGTGTCAACACAGGGTTTGGTGAGTTCATAGGTAAGTAAAACATAATGATAAATCATCAATTATCCTCAATTAGGATTTACTGTAAAAGTGTGAGTTTAATTTACTCACCGGTATATGAATAGCCTGTCGGAACCCTTTTTATTAAGGTGAACCCGCTATCCCACATACCCACTATGTACAAGCCCAACAATCATTCACATAGGATTTGTCCATGTACCATAGTTTAATATTCTTTTTCATGTGTATATTATATTATCATAATAATTTTAAATCAGAGGGAGCAAATCCTCCTTTACATTTATCCTCATATGGGTTGTATGTGGAACTATAATGCAAACTATATAAAGTGCACATCTGCCTTCTCACTACAGAAACAGTCATCCCAAATGACAACAAGATCTTTATGCATCTGATATGGATCACATGTCCATACCTTTGTGGGGGTAAGTCACTCCCCGATAGTACTATCTAAAAGATCCCTGCTTATTTATAGTCCAGTATACAGAGAAGGATTTTCATAGTAACCATATGTAATCATAAATGTGATCAAATATTTTTTACATAATACACAAATAATTTGTAATTTCAATTACAACATGTATTCCAGCCCCAAAATATTTAAATGATTAAAAGGGAATAGTTATGAACTCACCCCTCAGTCCTTGTGTGGTGTTGACAACCTAGTAAATTCCTGCTAAGGAATTATATTTCGCGTCAGCAAACAGATACAAATCCAAAACCTAAATAAGTTAGATCTTGAACCTGGTGTTCAATTGATCTAGGATTTGATTTTCGGGGATTTGTTATAAACATATAATTAAATCATTTAGTTATTTTGTTAATTCTTTAATAACTAAAGATTTACATTTCATAATTTAATTAGTTGAATAATGATTTTTAACATATCATTATGTTCCAAAATTCTCAGACGTTATTTAATATGTAAATTTATATTTAATTTTTGTAAGATTTTAAATATTTAAACTTATAAAATCTAATTTGTATTTATATTATTAAGTTTAATCCATAAATAATATAATATCCATTAATAATTTGATGATTTAATTTATTATTAAAATCCATTTTTATATGGATAATAATTTATAACACATGTAATAATTATTTAAATAAATAAATAAGATTTTCAAAGAATTAAATCCCACCGTTATTATGTTTTATCCATATTAAAAATAATATGGTGTCCAATTAATGGATTAATACTTTAAATCATTATTTAAAATCCATTTTATAAAAATAACAATTTATAACCTCTTTAATATTTATATAAATAAATAAATAAAAAGGTTTTTAAAGAATAATTTCCCAGAAAATATTATATAACCCTAAAATAAACACAAGTTTATAAAAATTATTTTTATATTTTTAATAATTTTCTGTATTTTTAAAATGGCTCAAAAAGCTTAAAAAAATAGGTGTGGGGGCAAGGGTTCGAACCCTTGACCTCTAGGTTGAATGTGACCGAAGAACCAGTGAACCAAAGGCACTTAGCCGCACTGGAACTCGGTTTCAATTAGTTTTAAACACAATCCGAAACAATCCCCCAAATCCACCAAGAACCCTAGTTTCGAAGATTCATCAAATTGAACCTCGATTCGCAATTGTTTATGGAATCAAACATAGGGCTTTTAATCCCTACATGAAATCGAGCATTTAGGTAGTTTTAATTACTGATTTGAAGCTCTAATTGTACTGCTCGACTAGCTGCTGGTTCGCGACAATGGAGGGGATCAGGTTGATTGTTTTCAAGTGTTTTAGATGCGTTTGAACGTATCATTAGTTTAGGAATGATTATATAGCCATTCTTGTTCGATTAATTTGAATAAAATAGAGTGATAGTGCGATTTTGGTGAGTGGGTCGGCCGACTTTCGGTCGAGAGTGGGAAACACACCTAACCCACTTTAATTTTCAAATTGCAGTGGTCCCCGAGTTCGATTCATGCATGTGAAGGTGTCGGGGTAGTTTGATTTGATAAAATCGATCGAAATTGTCGTTTGGAGTCGCCGAGGGGCCGCCGGAGAAGGTGCCGGCGGGGAGATCGACGGGAAGGAAAGGGGCGGGTGGTTTGGGATTTTACAAAACTAGTCCCTCAACTTCCAAGTCTTTATTATTTCATGTATAAGTTTTTTAAATAGTTTCCAAAAATTACAAACTAGCCCCTGGACTTATTAAATCTCATTTAATAAATCTCTTAAATAATTATTATAATAATAATATTTTTCATTATTATTATTATTATCATTATTAACATTATTATTTTTAATAATATATTATTATTTATTATTTGCCATTATTTTTATTATTATTAACATTATTATTAAATAATAATAAAAATACAAAAACTAATTTATAAATCACATAAACTTTATATTAAATCACGAAAAATTTTCGGGTTGTCACATCATCCCCCTGTTAGAGACTTTTCGTCCCGAAATAAGATGTACTCGCAACATTTTTGAACAAGTTAGAATACTTGCACATCATTCGTCCTCTCATTCCCAATGACTCAGGACCACGTCGGGAGTTCCATCGAACTTTGACAACCGGAATCTTGCTCTGAATTTAATCAACTACTTCATTCATTTTGGTGATTTGAAAACCATGAAGGTGTTAACTTTGTGATTTAAATCCACATTTATCTTCCATTTAAAAGTTTATAACTGATGAGGCTTTATATATCATTTATGAAGTTCTAATTATTATATAAGAAATTAGACTTTAAAATTTCTATGAGATTTATAATGATAAATGAATATATAAATATTATTATTTTTTTAACCACCTTAATAATTTAATAATTAAATTTATAATTTTATAATATTCTATAAATGAATAAATGGAATAATAATTTAAAATTTAGATTTTATAAAGTTGTAGGGTTTATTCTAAATTATGATTTTAATTACACAATTGGAATTTAATTGTAAATTCCTTATAAAATTTAATAGGTTATAAAGACCTTATAAAATATAATTTTATTATTAAATATGGTTTACAAAGTTAATGGTTTTAAAACTTAAATTAAAAGTTTGTGCATGAAATGTTAACATGGTAAACTTCAGGGACCAAATGTGTAACCTTGTTTTAAACTCAAACCAATCCCACCGTCGACCTCTTTCCCTTGTCTCCGGCCATCATCTCCGGCTAAACTCCGACGAGGTTAAACCCTCATAATTCAACCGTTTTAACTCAATTAAATCATTTCACCTCATTCATGAACTAGATTCGAACCCATAACCATTTTCGATCGTTTTAACTCAATTAAATCATTTCACCTCATTCATGAACTAGATTCGAACCCATAACCATTTTCGATTTCAAATCATTGAGTGATTATCATTGTTTCAGTGCATCCGTTCAAAACCGAAAAACCCCATTCATATGTGAAGCTGTTTCAACTCAATTCAAATCAAATGATTCAAACAATTAATCAAAAACGTATTTCTAATCAATTCTAATTTAAACATGTAGTTAATAAGGATTGAAACTGTAGAATCATTCCTCAATTTGAGACAAAACACACGAATCCAAACCTTTATTCATTCGAACTGAAACTGTTGTAATCATCACTACTTAAACAAAGGAGATTAGTGTATACAATTACTCTCACGTTTCTGAGATCTTAATTTCACTAACAACACACACACACACACACATCGACATGTAGTTACTCGAAGTCATCGGCCTGCAACTTTGGCGTTTAATCATTCCTTGGGTATTTTCATCCAAAATTATGTTAGGGTTTTTGATCCTCATCACCGAATGAAACTGGATGTATGTGCAATTTGATCATATCATCATCATCTTTTCGAAATCAGTCCATTTTCATCTCGCAGCTCTCTCCATTCATTGCATCATCTAGTCGACTCTTAAGAGGTAATTCACACATCCACATACTCAAAATCATATGAACATCAAAAGCCCTCTTATCAATTTCGTTGTCATAATCATCTTGAGGTTCAATTTGGATCAAAACCGAATTAAGGTTTATATGAAATTGGGGGATTTTGTATTTAATGTTTTTAAACTCTTAACTGAGCTTTTAGCAGACTTAGGGCTCATAGCCCACCGGTAACACACACGAACTATACACATGGGGTCCCGGGTTCAAACCCGGGCACCCTCAGGTTATTTTAATTATTAGTTTTAATTATTTTAAATTTCATATATTCTTAATATATTTTTAATCAAAATAAAATTATTGTTGTTAATTAAATTTATTCTAGAAGTTATTAATTTAATTTTTGAAATTTTTAAACAAATAATATTCTAATTTTATAGTTTAAAATTATAAAACTATGACAAAGTTATTTAAAAGTTTGTCTTTTATTACTTTATAATGTTTCTTTAAATCAAAAGTAATGTTATAACTTATTTAAATAATTGGTTATTTAATTGATTATTTTGATCAAGTCATTAATTAATTAATTAGTAAATTAATTATTATTTCTTTTCTCACATTATACTTAATCTTTATTAAGTCACTAAATTAAATTATTGGATCAATCATTATCGTTATCAATCTTAATTGATTTATTCCATCTTTATTAAATCAAAACATAATCAATCGCATTATTCTATTTTAATTGATTTAATTATTAAAACCCCAAATTCCAATCGAAACCTTAATTCATATTTAGTCGTTAATCTTATCTTTATCCTAATTCTGAGACATCAACCATTAGGTTGAATCATGAAGTAATCGTTGGAGAATCATACCTTCTTATTATTATCTTAAGTGCATCTTATATCACGTGAGTTTTCCATGTGAGTTTCCTTGTCCTTCTTTTATTATTTCACACCTTTTGGGATGAAACATGTTAACTTATCAACTTACACTTGTAAACCTTTTGATACTTGTAAACGCACTGCAATGCAATTTATCTTTACTTTTTGTCATGGTTATTTATATTATTGTGAATTTTATATGATATATATTATACGTTGATAATCATTAACTATTGCTAGCCTGGCGACGTCATAGATCTATGTGCCTGACAAGCCTATTTGGTGGCCCTAGTGTCGTATTCTTGAGCACTATGTGGACCAAGTACACTTAGTTAATCGTTTAGTATTGTAATCTTGTAATCTTGTAATCCGTCAAGGTTTGATTGTAGTTATATGTGTTCTAAAACTTGCATAATGCATAACCAACGACATGAATTGCTGCCTGTAAA
The DNA here is from genome assembly GCA_024085815.1 of Flaveria linearis. Taxonomy (NCBI): domain Eukaryota; kingdom Viridiplantae; phylum Streptophyta; class Magnoliopsida; order Asterales; family Asteraceae; genus Flaveria; species Flaveria linearis. Next base: position 67,882,085 of record CM044002.1, on the reverse strand, counting down.
TCTCTTGATAAATTTATGTATACTTAACCCATGGAAACTTTTCAACTTTCAAAGTTCACCCTTTATTTTTAATATGTTTCAGGATTGCTTTTTGAGGAATTCTTCTTGCTCATATAGGACTTGGACTTAGTTAATTAAATATCTTATATTGTTGTTTAATCCTCGTTGTATTGTAATGACTTGATTGTCTATTATTATTCAATTAAAATGACACTTAATATTATTTCAACTTATTTAATTCCATGAGATATGAACAATCGTTTCACATTCGTCCGCCCCCGATGATTCCGCCGTCGGTCGGGGTGTGACAGATTGGTATCAGATCCATGGTTAGGGTAGGTTATTAGAAATGGAATGACCTAGACTATAACTAAGTACCCTTACACATGAGTCATCTCGTGTATTTTATATGCTTAGATAGGATTTTATATGCCTTATATGTTTATACTTGATTATGTGATTATATGTCTTATGTGCTTATTCTTATACTTTGAATCTTATCAATGCACACACGAATCTTAAATCATATTCTAAGGCATTATATGACTAAATCAAATGTTTTTCAAAATGAGCTTTGAATTGTTATTCATGGTTTTCAAGTCTTGTCAAAGTCTATCTCCTAACTTGGAACATGTAATGCTGGAAGAGTGTGATGCCTGTATCTCGAGGTGTTCTGTCTAGCAAGGTATTCATATAATCCAATCAACCGATGGATCCGTTACCTTACCTGGAAACCCTTGGGTGAGTGTCCGCTTATAGGTACGCATGCCTTCATTAAGGTTATAGTTGATCTAATACTTTGATAAGACAACGTATTGCTTTGGTTAGTAACCGAACGTTACACTTTGTAAGGATTCCTAGAAGTCTGATGCAGCCAAACACTCTTGAAACATCTACTGAAGACAACAGCTGAAGACAACAACTGAAGGCAACAGCTGAAGACAACAGCTGAAGGCAACAGCTGAACACAACAGCTGAAGGCAACAGCTGAAGACATCAGCTGAAGACAACAGCTGAAGACATCAGCTGAAGACAACAACTGAAGGTAACAGCTGAAGACATCAGCTGAAGACATCAACTGAAGACAACAGCTGAAGGTAACAGCTGAAGACAGCTGAAGACATCAGCTGAAGACATCAGCTGAAGGTAACAGCTGAAGACATCAGCTGAAGACATCAACTGAAGACAACAGCTGAAGACATCAGCTGAAGACAACAGCTGAAGGTACAGCTGAAGACATCAGCTGAAGATATCAACTGAAGACAAAGTCTGAAGACATTTTCAGTAGTTGTCACAACAACTGAAGAAGTATTCTTCAGTAGTTGTGATGATCCTTCAGTAGTTATCACACAACAGCTGAAGAAGTATTCTTCAGTAGTTATCACAACATCTGAAGAAGTATTCTTCAGTAGTTGTGATGATCCTTCTTCAGTAGTTATCACAACAGCTGAAGAAGTATCTTCAGTAGTTGTGATGATCCTTCTTCAGTAGTTATCACAACAACTGAAGAAGTATTTCTCAGTAGTTGTGACAGTTCTTTTCAGTAGTTCTATGAAATGATCAAATCCTCCTGCATGCTGCACAGAACATGAAGTAGTATTGCTACGAAGTTTTACACCAATTCAGAAACATTCAAGTGTAAAATCTTTCATAGCCAAGACCAATATCTTCAAAAGCCAGAAATGAAGTCTTTCTTAGCTTCAAGACAAAGTCTGCTGAAGCCAAGAACCAAGACAGATTCTTCCGAAGACTTTTATCATACATGCTTTATCTGATGTACTTTTTCTGCAAAGCTGAACCACTTTGCCGCTGCCCACTCTGGTTGGTCACCAACTTGTATGAGTTGGTGAAAAGGTCCATGCTTTAGGAAAACTGTACATTGAGGTCTTGGGTCAAACCTTTCTACTTTATACCTTTCTCCTTTTTGTAATATATTAGGATGTGAGCTATGGCATGTCATAGTCACTAGCCAAAAGGCAAATCTGCCTTTTGACTCTACATGGATTGAGTTGTCTAATTCGTGTATCCAGCTGGCCTTTAAAGTAAGGCCGTCTGTAGGTTGTATTATATAATATCTCAAAGTCTTGTAATGTATGTATGCTGAATACTTGTAACTTGAATTTGAGAAGCAATATAACATCCTTGAAAACCAACCACTTGTGTTGTTATCTTTTCTTTCTGAAGTTACTCGTTTGTTCTTAGCATCATCATAACCGGTTCCACATTTGATCTGTTAAGTGTTCTAATACACTCTCCTCATTGTGTTGTTGTGTTGTAAGTGCTAACCCTTCACCCGGTCCGTCCTGCATTTGGTATCAGAGCATCCAGGCTCTTGATATAAGATCTCACCATCTTAAGATCCCTCACACACACAAATACTTAACAACTCAAATTACAGCTCTTTCTAAAGCTGATATGGAAACTGGTACTATGACCAAGTCCCCACTGATCACTCCTGAAGATTTTGACACATGGTGCACAAGAATGGAAGGCTTCATCAAGTGTCAAGATTTAAGGATGTGGGACTCAGTTATCAACGGTCCCTTCATACCAAGCACTACTTCTGCTACTGGTAATCGTATTATCCCTAAAGATGTAGATGATTACTCAGAAGAAGACAGGAAGAGAATAGAGCTTGATCAAAGGGCCATGACTTGTCTTCAAACTGCTCTTCCAAACTCTATCTACAGAGGCTTCAAGAAGTGCAAGACAACTAAAGATGTATGGGAAGCACTGAAGCTCATGTATGAAGGATCCAAAGAAACTAAAGAAACAAGAAGGATCTCTTGAAGCAGCAGTTTGAAAATTTCACCTTCAAGGCTGGTGAGACACTGACTCAACAATACTTCAGGTATGTTGAGATAGTGGACACTCTAGTGGATATTGGAGTAACTCTTGAGAACAGGGACATAGTAAGGAAGTTCATGTCTTCTCTTCCTAAACTATGGACACATTATTGTGTTGTGATCAAGAGTACTTCGGATCTTAAAACTCTTACTCTTACAGAGTTATATGGTATCCTGAGTGCATTCCAGATGGAGATGAACATGCAAAATTCCTCTGGTAACTCCAATAACCAACTGAGTTCAGCTCTTCATGTGAATGAAAGGAATGCATTGAACCACAACATCAGTTGTTATGCTACCCTGACAACTCACAAAAGGGCCTTTCATCACTCTTCCAGAGACACCAAGAGAAAGCTACACTCAAGGAAGTCCCTTCCAAGAGACAAGTTCTTCTCATGCCTTTGTCTCAGCTGATGAACCTCTGGCAACCTTCTCTTCACTCTTGAAGACTTGGACTGTATCCATCCAGATGATCTGGAGTATATGGAGATAGTTCAGCAAATGGCTCTTCTCACTCACAGGGCAAGAAGTTCTATAAGAGGACTGGAGAAGATTTCCGAGCAATACATCCAGTGGAAAGTTTGGGCTGGACAAAAGCAAGGTAAAGTGCTACAACTGTAACCAGATGGGGCACTTTGCAAGAGAGTGTAAGGCACCAAGAACAAATGGTGGCCAGACACAAACCAGACCAAACTACACTGAGAAGTTCACCAAAATGAGAACCCAAAGCAACAGGCTGCAGTTGCTGTTGAAGAGGGAGGCTTTGACTGGAGCTTTCAGATAGATGATGCATCTCCAAGCCAAGCTCTCATGGCAGATCATGATGAAACCAAGGTATTGGAAAATATTTGCTCTTCTGAATGTATTGCTAAAGTTAATAGATACAGGTCATATAACTTAGAGATGAGATCTGACCTTGAGTCCTTAAACATCTTGAAAGCTGATTTTAAAAGAGCTGAAAATGACTACAAACTTAAAATAGAAGATTTATAAAAAATCATTTCAACTTTTAAACATGAGCTAACAATTACAGGACTCAGATCAAAGATCTCATAGCTAAGTTAACTGAATGCCAAGCTGAGCTTGTGATCAGCAAAGCTAAGGAAGAAATTGTGTTCTTGAAGAAGATACCTTCAAGAACATAATATCCTCATCCTTGCATGCAAAGTGTGTTATCAGAACAAGCAGGGACAGGGATCTAGTGAGATAGCTCCTCCACACACCATCTTGTCTGTAAGATCTCCCAGGTGTGGAACTTGTGAAGATGAGCTTCCTTCATAGATCCTTTGACTGAAGAGGATGAAGAGGAGATGGTGAAGAATGACTTTGGTTTGAGTGAAGAAAAGCATTCTGAGAAGGGTCACCATTCCTCTGAGGAGAGTAAAACTGTTGGGATGACTAAGTCGAGAAGAAAGAACTTGATCAGGAAAGCCAAAAGAAAATCAAGGAAGGCTCAAGAGATCAAGGCTACTTTTGACTCTAAGCAGAAACAAGTTTTCATCTCTGCAGGGTTTGAGTAGTTAAGACTGATGACATGAAATCTGGTTCATGTACAACTCATCTCAGCAACAAGAAGAAGACTGATCTGTTGTGTGTTACTGCTGCACAACCTAGACCATCCAACTCCAAGAACAGTTCTCAACCCAAAAGAACTGTCTCAGCTCCTGCAAAGGTGATGGAGATGGGATGTGACCAAAGTCAGTGCTCTTCCATGAAGAAGACTCTTGGAAAGAAGAATCTGAAGTATGTCATGTATGAGAGTACTTCTCATTTGGCTAAGGATTGTCCATACAATCCTAAGGGTACTCTTCACATGATAAACATAGAGACTTCTAAGAATTCCAATGAAGAAGAAGGCAAGTGGAAAACTGCCTTCGAAGAAGATTTGTCTCGGAAGAAAGGAATGCTTCCAAAGCACTGAAGCTTGCTGCAGTAAAGGCAAGATCTTCCGAAGGATCAGTCATCAGAACTTCTAAAGTCTCAAAGGCTTCTGAAGTATTGAAGGTCAAGTCTAAACTTCCAAAGGTGGTGTGGAAGTCAAAGAAAGACCAAAGACTGAAGGTTCTTCATCAACGACAGCTCAAGATCCTCAAAGCACAACCATAGGATCTATTACTGTTGCATTGTCTTCAACTGTTTTAATAAGACCAAGACCAATGAGGCTTGGTTTCCAAATGTAACTAGCTATCTCTTTGTGCAGGAACAGCTACAGACAAACAAAAATGTGTGGATCATTGACAGTGGTTGTTCCAGGCACATGACAGGCAATAGGTCACTACTCTAAAGTTTGAAAGAATTGATGGAGGCCAGTTGCTTTTGGAGGAGATGCAGGTGGTTACATTACTGGAAGGGGCAAGGTCACAAATGGTAAGCTCAGCATTGACAAGGTAAACTTTTTCAAGAGGTTGGATACAATTTTTGAGTGTATCTCAATTTTGTGATCAGAGTCATAACATGCTGTTTACTGAGCATGAGTGCATTGTTCTCAAGCCCGGGGTGATCATTCCTCATGAGCACATCCTACTCAGAGCCCCAGGAAAGGGAACATGTACAAGATGGATTTGCAAGAAACATCTCCCTCAGGAGAAGTTTCATGCTTTCTATCTAAACAAATAGTGATGAATCTTTCTTTTGGCATAAAAGAATGTGCCATGTAAACTTTAAGAACATGAATAAATTGATTAAGAATGATTTGGTAACTGGAATACCAAAAGAGAGTTTACAAGTGATGATCATTGTGTTGCATGTCTGAAAGGGAAGCAACACAAGGTATCTCACAAGCCTAAGGAAAGAATTCCATCACTACACCCCTACACTATTACATATGATCTCTTTGGCCCCACCAATGTAATGAGTTTAGGAAGGACCTCTTACTGTTTGGTGATCACAGATGACTTTACAAGATTCACATGGTATTTTTCCTTAAACTAAGGATGAGACCCCTGAGATTCTGAAGAATTTCATCTTAAAGATTGAGAATCAATGTGATCACAAGGTCAAAACCATAAGATGTGATCAAGGAACTGAGTTCAAAATCAAATACTTGATACATTTTGTGATGAAAGGGTATTACAAGACAATATAGTGCTCCCAGGACCCCTCAGCAAAATGGAGTTGCTGAGAGGAGAAACAGGACACTAATTGAAGCTGCAAGAACTATGTTGTCTGACTCTAACTACCCATCACCTTCTGGGCAGAGGCAGTCAACACTGCCTGCTATGTGCAAAACAGAGTTTTAGTAGTTAAGACACATGGTAAGACTCCTTATGAACTTTGGCACAAGAGGAAACCTTTCATTGGTTTTCTCAGGTCTTTTGGATGTCCTTGCACCATCTTGAATACCAAAGATCATATAGCCAAGTTTGCTAGAAATCAGATGATGGACACTTCATTGGATACTCTTCTCAAGCTAAAGCTTATAGAGTATACAATCTCAGAACTAGAGTAGTTGAGGAGTCAGCCAATGTGACTTTCAATGAACACACACCCAGTATGAAAGGTTCTGGTCCGGATTGGCTGTTTGATCTTGATTTAGTTACCAACTGTTTTAACAAATCTTATGAGCATGTTTCAGGAACCACAAATATATTACCTACAGGTGATCCTGATCCAAGAATTGAGCTGAGAAGATCTTCAAGCAACATATCTCCAGCTCCAGTGGTAACTAATCCTGCAAATGAAGCTTCTACCAGCACATCAATGACACATCCTGCTGATACATCTGAGTTGCCTTCATCTTCCAGTGTTGAGGCACAGAACTCAAATGTAGAAACTTCAAATGTTGGAGAACATGGTGGTGGTGACAGTGATCATGAATTTCTTGATGCTGAGACCCACCATTGAAGAAAATCTCAATGATGTCACACACTCATTGGATCAAGTTAATCTTGATAGGTGTGCTGCTGTAGAGGGTGAATCCTCATTGCCAGATCAGAATTTCTAATTTGGATCTGTCTAAACAACTTGTTGTGATCCCTTAACTAAGGATCCACAAGTCTCACCCCTCTACAAACATCATTGGAGATGTTGGTACTGGTGTAAGAACAAGAGACGTCTCATAATGCAAATATCTGTCTTCACTCTTGTTTCTTATCCCAAAGAGCCAAAGAAGATTGATGAAGCTCTAAAGGATGGAAGTTGGGTTGAAGCTATGCAAGGAGTTGCTTCAATTCAAGAGACAAAAGGTTTGGAATCTATGTCCTCTTCCTCATGGGAAGACTACCATAGGTACAAAGTGGGTCTTCAGGAATAAGAAGGATGATAGAGGACTTGTCATCAAGAACAAGGCTAGAGTAGTTTATTCAAGGGTATACTCAAGAAGAAGAAATTGATTACACTGATGTCTTTGCTCCAGTAGCAAGACTTGAAGCTGTCAGGATATTCCTAGCTTTTGCTGCATCCAAGAACTTCAAGGTCTATCAACTTGATGTCAAGTGTGCTTTTCTTTATGGAGTGATTGATGAAGAGGTGCATGTCAAACAATCACCTGGCTTTGCAGATCCTGATCATCCTGATTATGTCTGCAAGCTTGACAAAGCTCTCTATGGGCTACATCAGGCACCAAGAAAGTGGTACGAGACTCTATCTCAGTATCTCTGTCTATGACTACAAAAGGGGTACCATTGATGGAACTCTCTTCATCAAAGGAACAAGAGATGACATAATGCTAGTTCATGTATATGTAGATGATATCATCTTTAGGTCAACTAATCCAAAGCTCTGCAAAGACTTTGAGAAGCTGATGAAGGATAGATTTGAAATGAGTGCCATGGGGGAACTCAATTTCTTTCTAGGGATTCAAGTGAAGCAGGTTGACAATGGTATCTTCATAAATCAGTCAAAGTATGTGCAAGACATACTTAAAAGGTTCAACATGACTGAATGTAAGGTTGCTAAGACACCCATAGCTAGAAACCACTCCCTTAGACCTGATCTTGAGGGGGAGTGTGTTGATGAACATCTCTACAGGGCTATGATTAGGTCCTTATGTATCTTACAGCTAGCAGGCCAGATATTATGTTTGCCACTTGCATCTGTGCAAGATATCAGGCCAACCCCAAGATGTCACACCTAACCACTGTCAAAAGAATTCTAAGATACCTTAAAGGAGCCCCATCTCTTGGCCTTTGGTATCCTAAAAATTCTGACTTCAATCTGTATGCATATACAGATAGTGATTATGGTGGATGCAATATGACTGCAAAGTCTACATCAGGGGATGCCAATTTCTTGGTGGAAGGATAGTCTCTTGGCAATGCAAGAAACAATCCTATGTATCTGCATCAACTGCTGAGGCTGAATACATTGCTGCTGCAAGCTGCTGTGCTCAAGTGCTTTGGATTCAAAATCAGATGCTAGACTATGGATTCAACTTCAAAGAGACTCCCATTCACATAGACAACAACAGTGCTATCTCAATCACAGAAAATCCAGTACAGCACTCAAGAACTAAGCACATCAACATCAGGTATCATCTGATTAGAGATAATTTTGAAAAGGGATTAATCAAACTAATTAAAGTACATACAGATGAACAATATGCTGATCTGTTCACAAAAGCCTTTGATGAACAGAGATTTAAATATCTTATATCAGCTATTGGGATGATCAACTTTGAATAGCTTTTCTTAAAAACTTAATCATATTATTTCTAAAACTATGTGTGTTCTATGTTGTCTATTTTATCACCTTAATAAGCCCCAGTTCTCTTTGGAAGAAAATTCTTTTAAGATATTCCTTAGATTTTTAGAATTTTACACAAATTGCAAATTCCTCAAAATCTTTGAAATATTTTTGGAGGCAAAATTTGCCTTCGGAAGCTTTCTGGTTAAAACTTCCGAAGCAAAATACCCTTCATGGTCAAAACTTCTGAAGATAATTATCTTTGGAAGATTTCTTAAATTCCAAGAAAACTACTTTTTGGGCAAAAAGCAAACTACTTTTCAGAGGTGGGACCAACACAATGGATTTCAAAGTTTATTCTTTTTCATTAACTTTGTCCCAAATCCAAATTCATACAATATCCAACGGTTACACCTCTTTCCTCTACCTGCTCCAAAATTCACCCATACCTCAAATTTCTCTCTGAAACCACTTTTGCTTTTCACCTTTCTTCATCCTTAAAGCTTTTTAAAATGGCCAACATTCCAAACAGAAACAACCCAAATTTCTCCATGCAATTCCATAGGCAGCACAATCAAGTTGCCTTGTTGCACTCTGAGAAAGATGATAGTTTCTCATAGGTTTGTTGTTTTCTTGCTCTATCCACTACTACACCTCACTCACCATTGATCCTATTCTTTATGAGGATCACCTGCTTGATTTTTAGAGGACATGTCAAGAGGTTATTATGGATGGGGAAGGCATTGTCTGCCACAGTGCAGGGAGGACAGTTTTATCACTCCAGCCATCATCAAAACCATCTTCAGCTGGATGATGAAGAAGGTGAACTGTCTTTCCCAAAGGAAGCTGTCAACTATTCCTTTGAGTAGATGGGCTATGAGGGAGATTTCTCTGTAAAGACCTTTAGGAAGGGAAGGTCTCATTCCAGTGGAAATACCTACTCCATGTAGTGATTCACAGCTTTTCCAACAAGCATGGTGGGTGGTACCAGATTCCTGAGGATCTCTCCTTTATAGTTCATGGAATGGTACAAGGGGTCAAGTTCAGGTACTCACAATTTGTTTACACAAACTTGCTTGCTAACTTGGACTCCTTAGAATACTATGTGTTTCCTAGATATGTTCAACACATTCTCAACTGTGAACTTGGATCACAGTTAAGGGAAAAAAAACTATTCTTAATTAGGACAGATGAAGCCAGGCATTTAAAATTATGAAGAAGCCAACTGTAGGCTTCTCAGGGTAGAAACAGCCCTGGTCTCCAAAATGTTAGAGCTCATTGCTCAAGGTGACAACCTAGCAACACAAGCTAGTGTTGAACCCACACCTTTTACATCTCAACCACCAAAACAGCCACAAATCATCCTCACCTACCAAAGAAAATCCAAACGAACCCCTGCTCAAGCTATTGAGTCTGTGCAGGTCCCCATATACTCACCCATACAGGAAGAAGTGGATACTAGAGCTCCCACTTCTCCTAAGGAGCAAACCACTCCCATCTATTCAAGATTAGTGCTGATGTTCCTCATGATCACCTGATGAGCTCATAAGCCAAAATGCCTTAAGCCTTCACTCTGAGTTTCAAATCTCAAGTGAAAAACCTTTAGGGGACAGTTACCATCCCCAGCCTTTGGACTTAAATACCCAAATTCCCAACCTTGACTTCTGTACTGATGAGGACTTAGGCTTCAGTAAGCATCATGAATCTCTCTATCCCTCCCCTACTCAAAGAAAGGAGTGCTTCTGAATTACCTATGTCTATCCCACATCAGTCACCCATTGCTGAGGTGGGTCCTTCTAAACTTGTTCAGGGGATCCATATGGAAGAAGCTCTCACTTTTGCAAGTGATTACATCATTAAGACCTCAACCATGGCAACTCAGCTCATTGACACTTCATCTGAGGCTGTCAATGAGCAGAGGAAATCCAGCAGCCAAGAACCCCATGCTGGTGATGAGAGTGAGGATCTAGGTCCAATTCTCTCATCCCCCCATGATTCTTCTAATGAAGAAGAGTGGAATCTGAGACTAAAAGTGCAACAACTGACACAAAACTGCACGTACTTAGTCTCAAAGGTTAGTCATCTTGAATTTCAAGTGACTACCTTACAAAATAGTTTTAAAAACTTAAATTAAAAAGTTTGTGCATGAAATGTTAACATGGTAACATCAGGGACCAAATGTGTAACCTTGTTTTAAACTGAAACCATCCCACCGTCGACCTCTTTCCCTTGTCTCCGACCACCATCTCCGGCTAAGCTCTAGCGAGGTTAAACCCTCATAATTCAACCGTTTTAACTCAATTAAATCATTTCACCTCATTCATGAACTAGATTCGACCCATACCCATTTCTGATTTCAATAGTTGAGTGATTGTCATTGTTTCAGTGCTTCCGTTCGAAACCAAAAACCCCCATTCATATGTGAAGCTGTTTCAACTCAATTCGAATCAAATGTTTCAACTAATTTAAACACGTAGTTAATAAGGATTGAAACTGTAGAATCATTCCTCAATTTTAGACAAAACACACGAATCCAAACCTTTAATTCATTTGAACTGAAACTGTTGTAATCATCACTATTTAAACAAAGGAGATTAGTGTATACATTCCTCTCACGTTTCTGATATCTTAATTTCACTAACAATACACACACACATCGACATGTAGTAACTCGAAGTCATCGGCCTGCAACTTTGGCGTTTAATCGTTCCTTGGGTATTTTCATCCAAAATTATGTTAGGGTTTTTGATCCTCATCACCAATGAAAACTGGACGTATGCGCAATTTGATCATATCATCATCATCTTTTCAAAATCAGTCCATTTTCATCTCTCGCTGCTCTCTGGATTCATTGCATCATCTAGTCGACTCTTAAGAGGTATTCCACACATCCACATACTTGAAATCATATGAACATCAAAAGCCCTCTTATCAATTTCGTTATCATAATCATCTTGAGGTTCAATTTGAATCAAAACCGAATTAGGGTTTATATGAAATTGGGGGATTTTGTATTTAATGTTTTCAAACTCTTTAACTGAGCTTTTAGCAGACTTAGGGCTTATAGCCCACTGGTAACACACATGAACTTTACACATGGGGTCCCGGGTTCGAACCCGGGCACCCTCAGGTTATTTTTAATTATTAGTTTTTAATTATTTTAAATTTCATAATTTCTTGATATATTATTTAATCAAAATAAATTATTGTTGTTAATTAAATTTATTATTCTAAAATTTTTAACAAAATAATATTCTAATTTTTAGTTTAAAATTATAAAAACTATGACAAAAGTTTTTAAAAGTTTGTCTTTTATTACTTTATAATGGATTTCTTTAAATCAAATAGTAATGTTATAACTTATTTATATAATTGGTTATTAATTGATTATTTTGATCAAGTCATTATTATTATTATAAATTATTATTTTCTTTTCACACATTATACTTAATTTTTGTTAAATTAATAAATTAAATTATTGGATCAATCATTATCGTTCTCAATCTTAATTGATTTATTCCATCTTTATTAAACCAAAACATAATCAATCGCATTATTCTATTTAATTGATTTAATTATTAAAACCCCCAAATTCCAATCGAAACCCTAATTCATTTAGTCGTTAAACCTATCTTTATTCTAATTCTGAGACATCAACCATTAGGTTAAATTATGAAGTAATCGTTGGAGAATCATACCTTCTTATTATTATCTTAAGTGCATCTTATATCACTTGAGTTTTCAATGTGAGTTTTTCCTTGTCCCTCTTTTATTATTTCACACATTTTGGGGTGAAACATGTTAACTTATCAACTTACACTTGTAAACCTTTTGATACTTGTACACACATGCAATTCATCTTTACTTTTTGTCATGGTTATTTGTATTATTATGAGTTTTATATGATATATATTATACGTTGATAATCATTAACTATTGCTAGTCTGACGACGACGTCATAGATCTATGGTCCTGACAAGCCTATTTGGTGACCCTAGTGTCGTAATCTTGAGCACTATGGGGACCAAGTACACTTAGCTAATTGTTTAATCTTGTAATCTTATGATCTTGTAATATGTCAAAGTTTGATTGTGGCTATATGTGTTCTATAAACTTGCATAATGCATAACCATAGACATGAATTGTTACTTGTAAATATCTTTATATATATATATATATATATATTACACACACACACACTTAACCCATGAAAACTCACCACTTTCAAAGTTGACTCTTTATTTTAACAGGTTTCAGGATTGCTTCTTGAGGAATTTTTTTTGCTCACCATAGGACTTGGACTTAGTTAATTAATATCTTATGTTATTGTTTAAATCTTTGTTGTATTGTAATGACTTGATTGTCTAGTATTATTCAATGAAAAATGGCACTTAATATTATTTCAACTTATTTCATTCCATGAGCTATGAACAATCATTCACATTCATCCGCCCCGATGATTCCGCCGTCGGTCGGGGTGTGACAGATTGGTATCAGAGCCATGGTTACAGGGAATTGGGTTATTAGAAATGGAATTGTGACATCTGTCACCGACAGGTCCGTCAATTAACAATAATCGTTAACTCTCTGTGTATACTATTATCCTTGCGTAATTAATTCGTTTTGAATTGAATCTCATTATATATGTGTTACGTGCTAACCCTATAATAACAATAATAATAAAATATAATAATAATAATAATAATAAATAATATATAATAAAATAATAATAATAATAATAATAATAATAATAATAATAATAATGATGATGATGATGATGGTGATGATATAATAATATTGTTATAATTTATAAAAGAGTAGTAAACTTGATTTAAAAAGTTATGATTCATAATATTATTATTAATTTGAAGTTTTATATATTTATTAAATAACTAAATCTCAAAGATTTATAAAGATTTAAAATATATTGTAAAATAATAGATTTATTATATAAAGTTTAGGGTGAAAAATGTCAATTTTAAAACTTGTTTTAAAAAGCTTTAACATAAAATAACAAGCCATATAAACCACAGGGGGCTAAAGTGTAAATGTTTTTAAAAACCACCACCTCCTCTGTCGCACCTCTGTTTCTCCGACCGACCGCCGGCAACGGTCCGGCGAGACCCAAAACACCCAATAACGCGGTTTGACTCATCAAATGTTCCCGACACAACCACATGGATGATTCGAACACGAGCCTCACTTCAATTTAAACAATTGTGAGTGCGATCGATCTGATTCAACAACTTTCACTTTCGGCTACTTTACACATCCCGATCGCACCACACTTCGAAATAATTCATTAAATAATCCAAACGATCCACTATAAGAATCCTAAACTAATGGTACCTTCAATTGCATCTAAAACAATCAAAACACATTGTTCAATCTTCATACTCATCCGCGACCTGCAATTGATCGAAAAGCCCTATTCGAACTTCAAACCCAAAATTGTTAGAGGGCTTTTGCTCACTAATACCATTGGAACTTTCTATGAAATTAATTTGATTAACATCAACAATTTCACATCAAACTGATTCAAGCCTCGGTCGAAGTTGTTCTGCATCTATTCTTATCATTCAGACAACCCAAAACAGTAATTAAAGACACCCAACACTTGAATCACATGGGGATTAAAGCCCTATGTTTAATTTCATATCAAAATCGATGGTGGGTGTCAATTGGATCGATTTCAGAAATTAGGGTTCATAGGGTTTGGGGAATGGGTAAAATCGATTTCAAATCATATGGAACCAAGATAACCGCGGCTGTATGCCTGGTTCACTGGTTCCCTGATTGCTTGCAAACCTAGAGGTCCCGGGTTCGAACCCGGGCACCCTCATCCTATTTTTTTAAGCTTTCCAGCCTTTAAAAAAATACAGAAAAATTTCTAAAAATAAAAAAAATAAGTTTTATAAACTTTTCTTATTTAAATCTTACATAATATTTTCTGTAAATTTATTTTATTTAAACTTAACCTTAATAATTTTTATAAAATATTATCTGAAAATATGTATAAATATTTTTTTATAAATATGGACTATAAATTGTGTGTAATTATAAAATAATCACAAAATCATAGAAATTATACAAATATTTATATTTTTATATACTTAAATTAATAAACTATTATTAAATTATACGGTAAATAATATTTATTTTAAAATTACAAAGAATATACACATAATGATATATTATTCACAAAAATCAAATACAAATAAATTCATTACTTATAAAAAAAACTCCACATACAATTTAAATCTTAGTATCACTAAGTTTATAATCAAACTCAATATATATATATATATATATATATATATATATATATATATATATATATATATATATATATATATATATCTATATATATATTATATATCTATATAATCGTGTGCGTCAAACCCGACCCAACCAATATATCAATTCACGTGAATATATTTTTAAGACTTATAATCAATAATAGGTGTTGATCGAGTTTGATCGTGCATTGCCTTATTCTGTGAAGTTTTTATTCATTACATCAATTCAAGGTGAGTTTCGTGGCCCTTTTTTATGCTTATACAAGTTTCAATGTTTTCAATCATGGGGGAAAAGTATGCTCACCCGTTTTCAATGTTGTATATCATATATTAAATTTTCATACTTGAAATCAACGTGATACTGTTTTGTGAGTATTTATCTTAAGCATACATGGTGTTACATTGTGAATCATCTTACAACCATTAATCCTGTTTGGAACCCGCGGATAGGTATTGGTAGTAATACTGGGTTGACACCCCCACCCTTGACGATTGGTTAACTTGTGAGTTCCCACCCAGCTGCCAGCAATCAGCCTTGGGTGAATATTCCGTCTAGTTTATATGCGTCGTCATTAGGTTTGGTTGTCTAGACACATGTTATGTGATTTTGCTTGCTTATAACTGTATGCACGGTATTCCACAGCAAATTCTATACAGCATCAATTACATGTTTTCAATTTAAACCTACGAACTCACCAACATTATTGTTGACATTTTTTAGCATATCTTTTCAGGTAACATAATCAAAGAGATAGCTAGAGCCGATGCCTTAGCAGAGACCCTCAGGATCAATAGACTTGCATTAGTGTGTCTTTCATTTGCTTTGTATTTGAACAATGTGTATCTTGGATTATTAAATTAATAGACTATGATAGTCGTGGAACTGACTAACCACGACACCAGTCACCATTGTGTCGAGCGACGTCATGACACGTGGATTATTACATATATTATGCCTCTGTAAATTTACCAAGTGTTATGACGATCCTGTCCGTCGGATCCTCGTGTTTCCGCTATAAGCGGGGGTGTGCAGATTGGTATCAGAGCCTTGGTTATAGAGAATTAGGTGGAGAACTTGACCTAGACTATAACCTAAGAACCTTCATATAGAATGCATGCTAGGGATTATGTGCATTTGATTTTACCTAAATGTCTTTCATGATTTGTGTGACACATAGACACCTGTATTCTGGATTTCCTGGCAAAAGGCCTACGGGCTAAGCAGCATCTCGTATAAATCTCATTGCAAGACCATTATGTTTACCTGGGGATTTCTGGATGAGTGATAAACTATGGTCAATACAATTTAAGTCTATGACGCAATGGTTCAAGTATATTAAGTCTATGGATTTAATATACAGTATGTTCCTATATACCCTTGATTTTATATATACACGTGTTATCTGAACATCCCGAGGAAGACACTTACTTTTAGTCTTTCTCCATGGGATACCTTTATACTAGAACTTTACGCTTGTATGTGTTGGTTTGATAGAACACTAAAACATAGTTTAACCTTTTAAACTTTTCAGAAAAACGCAGCGGATGTAAAGGATTATAACATGTTTATAATCTGAAAAATTCGTGTTCTAAATGTTGTTTTAAGATGAAAACCAAAACCAAAACAATAGGATCCTTAATATGTGAA